>JAFIRS010001772.1:0-296558 GCA_018342105.1 Gonioctena quinquepunctata | reverse complement strand
CATTTGTTATTCTTGTATGTTCTGCTGAGTTATCAGCTTCAATAACGTGTACATTGCTGTAATACTCCCCGAATAAATCAGCTTTTTCCTGCGGTTCTGCCACCGATCGCCCGGGGCCACTCACCACGGCTGGTATGGGCTCTCTATGCCTTTGCACCCTTTTGGTCATATCCCATAGCGAGTGGTCCCTGACGTTGAGGTTTTCAAGCTTACGATTCCACACCTCGTTTGTGTTTGCATTAATGAGCTCAGTTATTTCATACCCGAGCTGCATAAAGTTCTCTTTATGCACCGGGTTTCTGGTAACTTGCCATTTCTTGCGCTCTTTATTTTTAATTTTGATCAAGTTTTTAACGTGTTGCGGAATCGCAAACTTCTCGCCCCTCACAACTATCTTCTTGGTGGTTTTATCCCTGGCTATTTGTATCAGTTTGATGAACTTCTTTGTTTCATATTCTATTTAATCTTTCCCTATATTTGTGTTTAGGAAAGTTATTCTACTTAAAATAGCTCTATATTCTTTCCAATTACAATTAAAGTAATCGTATCTGGTTCTCTCTATACGTTTGTATTTTTCTTGGTTGATATGAAATGTAATTGGGACGTGGTCAGAGGTTAGCTCATTCACAGCAATGAGTTCACTCATGTCCACGATATTTTTCTGAACCACCAAGTCTGTAGTTGTCGGCGACATTCCGTTAAAAGGAAAGTGGGTAGGTTCACTACTCCTCTCTATTATCACCTCATTATTCGTTGAGTAATTCAGCAATGTCACTCCGTTCGCGTTGTTTTTTGTTGGACCGCCATTCCACTCGTTATGCCTGGCGTTGAAATCACCGGCCAGAATTACCTTGTTGGCAACACCAACCAGATTATCTAAATCTCTGTCCGCGAATCTGCTCTCTGGGGGGCAGTATATTGAAAAAAGACATGTTCCATCGTTGAACCTAATTCCCGTATGCTCTATTCTGGAATTTTGTTGCGGAATTTCCGTAAACGGTATTCCATTCTTTATCAAGATGGCTACTCCCCCCGCGGCTCTCTCGCCTCCCGGTCTGTCGGCCCTAACGGTGGTGAAACCCCTGAATTTTAAATTATGGTCCTGTCGGAGCTTTGTCTCGGACAGAAGCATTATATCTACTAAATGTTCATGAATGAAGTTGCTGAGAAGCGCAAACTTCCCAGCAACTCCATTCGCATTAAGCATACATGCCTTTAAACCTCTATTTGCCGCCATTTGTCACAAAAAATTTAGCCGCGGCTTTGACTCTGTGCTCTTCTGGCGTGTTAATTAATAAATTATGCAATTCATTTAAGACTTTTTCCACTTTTGACAAGTCGACAAGTTTTGCAATTTTTTCCGATATCTCGAATAGATTTGCGGTTGCATAGGATGTAGAGGGGAGAGGTGAAGAGGACAAACCTGCATTTTGGACTGTTCTTGGGGCCACGTGGTTTCCATCATTTTCTCTACTTTGCTGCCGAACCATCTCTCGTGGGTGGTCTCTATCTTGTGGGGGCAGCACCGTATTATCAGTGTGCCCTCTTCTCGACTGCTGCTGCTGCTGCTGTCTTCCTTCTGGTTGGGGCAGCACTGACTCTGCAATGTGCCCTCTTCTTGACTGCCCTTCTCCTGGATAGGGTGCGTTTCTGGATGGGGCAGCGGTGAGTATTCACCGTGCCCTCTTCCCGAAAATTCTTCTCCTAATCTCTGTTGCCCGAACTGAGGCGGCCCCTGAGATCATCTATTTGTTTCAGGCTCTCTTGCTGGCACGTACCTAGGCCTTTGCTCTTCCTGCTTGTTGAAATCTACCGGTTCTCGTCTGTGCGCATGAGCAAGTCGAGTAGGGCAGTCGCACTTACACATAACCTTACTCTGCTCCTGAGCGAAAAATTTTGTCAAGTACATCGGACAAACTTCCATTAAGGAAAAGTGAACATAAGTTTTCAAAGGTATTTTTTCTGATTTGTGAATCAAAAAATACCAGTTGCACCTTATTGTGCATAGTGCAGTGTATACCTAGAGACACTAAGTGCCTAGAAAAAGTGCGGGTGTGAGTCGATCGGAGAAGATAGATCAGGTGAGTGAAAGTTCGTGCTAACTCCATAGTCGACTTTCACATCACTGAAACTCTGGTCCGACCGCCCCGGGTTTTGTTAAAAATTCGGCGACGCCCCTTTTACCTTCTGGAGCCAATCAGAAGGAGGCGGGTCGAACAAAACTCTCATTCGAAAAATTTCATAGACAGATTCACTTGGATTTCTCACGAAATACACAAAATCTCGTGGAAATATAAATTCACAAAAATTTTCGAATGAAATTTGAATAATCAGGTATGGAGACTGATGATAGGAATATTCCCCCTGATAAGGGGATCAAAGATAAACCGCCGGAGGAAACGGCGGTTGATAGTCAAGAGAAGCAGGTACATGCGGATGAAATAAGAGAACAAGAAATCAAGCTCGAGCAGGGCCAATGCCATATGAAGTTCCAATTCAATAATCCACTGGAAAACAATCCTGAAAGTGGTAACGAACAGAAAAAAGGGGAAGTAAGCCCAGATACCCCTGAACCGTACATGGATTGCTCGCCCAACACCCCGGGCAGGCAAGGTAATACCATTATAGCGAAAAATTTGGATATTAATTATTCTCCAGAGCAAGTAGAATTGCCAGAACTTCCTTCGATGCTGGTCACAAACCTAGAAGATAATGATGTGCTTTACAATGCAGGAGAGTCCAGTCAAACCTCTGAGGTCCGTAGGACCGGGTCGGCTGGGTCTATCGCCTCAGATGCACCAGATATAAACAATTATGGCCAATCATTCACCCCGAATAATTCCCATGTACCTAGTAACGCCAGTACCACGGACGATAGCATCCAAGACAACGAAGCCGCTGATATATCACTAAATCAAACAATAAAGCCCATCTTTCATGTTGGGAAAATACCATACAGAAGGAGAACATCCTCTAGAACGGAATCAGAATCTGAACTAGTAACTAGTGAAACCGAAGTTCAGTTTAAAAAACCAGCTACCCCAGCTTCTAGATCAAGGCGGAGCAGTAGAATTATGGCATATGAGGTGAAATCAGACGCAGAAATTGTGCCTTCTCCAAAACGGAAAAGGAAAGATAGTCCTGATAACATGAAAAATAAAATTACCAAGGGCAAAGAATCATGGATTGAGGACAGCTTAAAACTGAGCTCAAATAAAACACTGACAGCCAGCATCGCACGAGCTGAGGCAGCCGAATTACTGAAAAACTCGGAGCAACTATGCGAATGTGGACAGCCCGCGAACCCATTACACTTCCTAATCGATGTCGAAAACATTGCTAATCATATTAGATGTCTAGGATCCATAGAACTTACGGAAAAATCCTATGGAAAAAAACTCACGACCATGTCAAAATACATACAGGAACAGATCAACAGCGATGGGAAAACCGCAATCCCCCCCGTAGAGGAGTTCAACAGCGCGTATATGGCAGTAGACGTCCCCGATCAGGAAAACTCTAAAAATCCTAGCCAGAAATCTGAACCAGAGAATCCGAGCTCAGATCCAGACAAATCTTTAATAGACAAATCCAAAATGATGTATAAAGAAAAGTTAGAAAGAATAGCCGCCAAAAATAAGGCAAAAGAAGCAGAAAACATAATACAGCGGAAGGCTATCAATTCTAAGACATTCGCAGAAAATATCCCACAAGTGGACCTTAATGAAGCAGGACCTTCAAAATCAAATATGGCCAAGGAAATGAAAGAAAAAGTAAAAAATTACTCGGATACAGAGCAAGAATCCGACAGCTCAAGAATCCATAAGCAAAGGAAAAAGAAAAGAAATACAAGGAAATCCTTAGATGCAAAAGCCGGGACAGACCAACTACATTCCGGCAACGAACAAAGGCTTAAAATAGAAGCGGAAATAAGAGAGCAAGCAGAAATAGAAACTTTGAAAAACTCAAGTTGGCCTACAAAACAATAGAAGCCGCGGATGGTATGCCGCTCAGATTAGTTGCGGCAGCAAGTAGCGATACTCTCTATAAGTATTGGATAGAGACACTCACAGAACAAAGGCAAGCGGAACTGGAGGCGTGTGGAAAAGCAGTAGATAACCGTGCCCATCCAAAGAAAAACCAGTATAGGGAAGACTTTCCAGAATTAAAGAAACATGATGAAAATTCCCACAAGCTCCCGCAGATAGAACAGGAATATAAGTATCCCAAGAAATCAACAAAGCGGAAAATAGACAACGGAACCGCAATTAGCGATCCCATGGAAATAAGTAATCAGTATGCACCCCTCTGTAATGATGAGCTCAGTGATAACCATGAAACGAGTAATACAGAAAACGAAGGCATCCCCCAACTTCGAGGCAGACGAAGGGGAAGTAAAAAGAATCAAAGCAGGCAAACCAAGCAACGCAGAGTAACAAGTCAAAAATGCCCCCAATAATCATAGACGAAGTGCTTCCAATTGACAAAACAACCACCCTTAGATGGAAGGAAAAATATGGGCTGGAAAGCACCATACAGATACAATTTGGATTCGACAAAACTATAGTACATACCTATAATAAAAATGACCATGAAAAAATGAAGAAGGCCTTCGCAGAACTCGATAGGCACTATCATACATTCTCCAGACAGGATGAGAAAACTCACGCATTTATCCTGAGTGGATTGGATCATGCCCCAGATTTAGAAGAAATCAAGGAGGATTTAGAAGCTTATAAAATAGAAATCCAGAAAATTGTTAAGTTGAACAAAACAATTAGACACAAATATATGGTCATCACGAGTAACAGGGTTACCCTGAATTTCCTAAGGAAAAATGTCAGAACTGTAGGACATATTATTGTACACTGGGAAAAAAAGAACAACAGCAGAAGGATAACACAATGCCATAACTGCCAGCGTTGGGGACATGCGGCCTCCAATTGTACTCTGCTCGCGCGCTGTCTGAAGTGTGCTGAAGATCATCATACCAGCACATGCAAGAAATCCCCGGATATAGATGCCAAATGTTGCAACTGTGGACAAGCACATCCTTCAAACTCCGCCAATTGCGAAGTTTACAAACGAAAAGTGGAGGCGCTGGATAAAAAACTAGATAAAGCCGCTTCCAGACAGCAACCCATTAAATACATTGATGCGTCGCTACCGGAAAAGAATGCCTGGCACCAGAAGAAAGGCCCTGTACGTGAGCTCCTGAGGGGATTAGAACAAGAGCCTGCTCAGGAGCATATCAACTATGGGAGGCAGGAGTCTCATCAAGGCCAACGCAGTGCAACTACTCGAACGGTGGGTCTCCCTCCCCCTTCCTTAACCTCACAGTCCCTTAACCAAGCGGAGTCAATCTCTCGCGAGAATAACTCTAACCACAGTAATCACAATATAGGCGAACTCTTTGAACGAGTCGATATTATAGGGCAGCTCGTGGATATCCCAAGTATCATACGAGCTTATGATAATTTTATCGCTCATATTAGGGATACCCCGGCAAACCGCCGGCAGGGAGTGGCTACTGCCTACTTCCTGAGGATGAGTTTTTGATCATATAAAGGCATGTATGCTAAATATTAATGGAGTTGATGGGAAGTATTCACTTCTCATCAACTTCATTCATACGCATTCTATAGATTTAATGCTTCTATCAGAGACTAAACTCCGATAGGAGCATAACTTAAAATTCAGAGGGTTTACTACCATCAGGGCAGACAGGCCAGGAGGGGTTAGAGCAGCGGGAGGGGTTGCTATCATTATTAGAGATACAATCCCTTTTACTGAGATTTCCCATTGCAATAGCTCTATTGAACATATCGGCATAAAGCTGATGGATGGTACTTCCATCTTCAGCATATATAACAGGCCAGACAATAGGTTTACGCCTGCTGATTTAGACAGTCTGCTTAACGTTGGTAATAACGTACTGCTCGCGGGTGACTTTAATGCCAGACATCGCGAGTGGAATAGCGGTCCAACTCAAACTAGTGTCAATGGCACAACATTGCTAAAATACTCCTCGATCAACAATGTTATGGTTGAAAGAAGTCCTACCCCGACACACTACCCTGCAAACGGTCAGTCACCAACGGTAATTGACCTAGTGGTTCAAAAAAATATTACAGACATCTCTGACCTGGTAGCAGTGAATGAACTAACGTCTGACCATTTACCAGTAATTTTTTCACTTAAAAATAGATTTAAACAAAAAATAGAGCAAGTCAAGTACGACTATAGCTCAACAAACTGGAAGGATTTTAAAGAATATTTGAACAACCATACAACTATTACAGCTCAAATTGGAAAAACCGAAATAGAATCCGAAGTGATAAAATTAATTGACAATATAAAGAAGGCAAGGAGCATAACACTAGGAAAATTACCGTGAGGGGCGACAGGGACATGATTCCAGAATACATAAAAGAACTCATTGAGATCAGAAACAACGAGCGAAAAAAAATGCACGCCGAAGCCATGCCAACAAGGCGTGCAGTTTACAAAGAAAATTACCTGAGATTAGGACACGACATCAAAAACCTAATTAAGGAACACAATGAGCAAAAATGGAATCATAAACTGGCGAACCTAGACGTCCGGGATCAGTCTTTATGGAAATTCACGAAAAATATAAGCAAAAAATTCGTACCCATACCGGCTATAGAGACTGCCCCCGGATGTTTGGTGGCTGATCCTAGGGAGAAAGCAAAATTGTTCGGGGAACATTTTAGCAATGTGCATAAAACTGTGCCAGACAGTAACGCAAACCACGAAAGAATCTCAGCCAGAGCGCTTGAAATCGTAAACACGCCACCAACCACAATAAATAGAAACACTTTTATCAAAATAATGACAAATTATGACGAAGTCACAGAGGTCATAAAAAGGCTGCCCAAAAACAAAGCCTCTGGCTTTGATAACTTGGACGCTATACTTCTCAAGAATCTGCCACGAAAGTCACTGGTGCAATTAGTGCATATAATTAATGCAGTAATTAAGTACCAAAGTTATCCAGACTGCCTGAAAAAGGCAGTCGTAATTCCAATCCACAAAACGGGAAAAAGTAAAGTTCTACCCGAAAGCTATAGACCAATATCACTCCTGAGCGTTGTTGCCAAGGTGATAGACAAAATCCTTTTGAAGCGTGTTTCAAGTATGGAGGAAAAGCTTAAACTCATCCCGCCTGAGCAATTCGGGTTTAGGGGTGGACACTCAACAACCTCCCAAGTGGCCCGAGTTGTCCACGGGGTGAGAGAAGCTTTCCACCGAAAGCAAAACACAGTGATGATCCTGTTGGATACGCAAAAAGCCTTTGATACCGTCTGGGTAGAAGGGCTAATCGTTAAAATGCTAGAGGCAGGCATGCCTTTATATCTGATCAAAATTCTCAATTCTTATCTAACCAACAGATTATTCATAACCAGGGTAAACAATGCAAGTTCGGCAGAGTATCCAATCGGAGCAGGTATCCCGCAAGGGTCCTCCTTGTCGCCGATTTTGTATTCTCTGTATACGCACGATTTCCCGACCTTCGCCCGAGCGAATGTAGCCATGTACGCGGATGACACCGCGTTATATGCACATTCGTTCGCGAGCGCAGTGGCTGCCAAACAGCTCCAAATTTATTTGGATCGGATGGTCGAGCCATATATGGAAAATAACAAGATCAGGGTTAATCCGAATAAAACCGAGGTAATTAATTTCTCGAAAAAATACACAAATGTGAAGATTTTCGAGAAATTAAGGGTGAAAAATAACCAAGTCGACGAGAAGGGCTCTGCGAGATATCTGGGAGTAGAGCTGGACAAGCGTTTGACGCTGCACAAACACATAACGCTTGCACTCCAGAGGGGGTCGGCGGCAATTAAACGCACCTACCCCCTCATAGCTCGGAATTCAAAACTCACATTAGAAAACAAAGTAATCTTATACAAACAAATCATAAGACCAGCAGTAACATACGCTTGCCCGGTGTTCTGCAGTCTCCCCAAATATCAGTTTACGAGATTGGAGAGGCTGCAGAACAAAGTACTTCGTATCATCACAAATAGTGATCGATACATTCGATTGGATGATTTGCACGAGGGAAATCGGGAGAGTATATCGGGAAGATCTCAAACAAATTCTTTGAACATCATATCCAAAGTAGTGAGCTTACAAAACGAATCACGGATATCAGAATCCAAGATGAACGCCGTAAGCATGGTCTAATACATAGCAATACTGACATCTGAAAGGCTCTAGCATACTATAAGCCAACCTTTAATCAAAGCTAAGCTAAATTACTTATATTCAAATCACAGCATACAAAATTGACCCTGAAACTAGAGTAAAGCCTATAATAGATATGAAAAATTTCCTACAAGTAACGAATACAATTATCAATCTAACAGCTAATAAATATGTACTTGGTCAAAAGACATCAACTATAGAAATCAGACGAGTGCCAAAAACAGAAAGCCTGTAAGAAAACAGGTAAGTAAGCTCCTGAGGGAGATATATATATCTCCCTCTGGGCTGCTGGTATAGAGCTGTCGGCTCTTTGACCGTCACTAGAGGACGAATATCCAAACATAGCTGAATAGAACCCCCTCAGGGCTGAAACTGATAGTCTTACCCTGAAGAATAAATCCGCGAGCAGCCACATGATCAAAAGCCGGTTTTTTGTAACAAACCTTTTCCGGCATACCTATCCATTATTATGAAAAACCAAGCGCACAAGATATGACATGACCGCACAACACTAGCCCTTTCAGAATTTCCATATTAACGTAAGTAGGAGATGGAAAATCCCACACACCATAAAACCCTATCCTAGGATTTACCAGAACCTTATGCCCAACACCAGGCAGGACTCCCCCTTCGCCCACCCACCACGGAGCGGCAAGCTGGGAGTCTTCACACCCTATATTAAATAGGAAGAACTATATGTTTTGTTTTAAGTTGTAAATAATAGAATAAGTGTATTGTATTTTAAATGACGAATAAACTACTTTTGATTTGATTTGATTTGATTTGGTTCTCGTCTGATCACCGAAGTCAAGCAACGTCGGGCGCGGTTAGTACTTGGTTGGGTGACCGCTTGGGAACACCGCGTGTCGATGCCTTATATTTAATAATATATATTCCACTTGTGTCTGGCCGAATGACGAAATGTCCAAGCCAAAAAAAAAAAAAAAAAGTTAAGCTAATATAAAGCGTGTAAAAAAAAATCATTTATCAGTTGGAAGTTATTGCCAAATCAAGGAGTTGTATCAAAGAATTACTATTTTATCCAAAAACTTTAAGGTTTAGCTTATTTTATATGTCGTATAATGAAATTTCTAAATGATTTTTTCTCCCTATAGGTGTCGTTATTTGGAGAAATCCTCAACCTTGTTCACACCTATATACTTTGAATATGCACGGGAGAGAAAAGAAAAAGTGACGTCCGAAGTAAATGAAATCAAGGAATATTCTCGCAATTTGGTGGTCACTGAAATCAACGTTAATCAAAAGCTGTTGAAAATATCTCATGATCTCGTACTGATAATGTGTGACGGCAAGGTATGTCAGATATTGTGTGACACTGCGTCATGTTCCACATGCATTATTTGTGGCGCTAAACCTAGTGAAATGAATGATTGAAAAAACGCGGATAAAAATAAAACTCAAAACAACTGTTACGTTTTGTCCACGCTTCATGCGTGGATTAGATTTATGGAGTTTATTTCATATGTTAGTTATAACTTATCATTTCAAAAGTGGAGTTCTCGAACTCCGGAAGAAAAAAAATTCGAAAAGCGGAAAAACGCATTGTTCACCAAGAGCTGAAAAATGAACTTTCTATAAAAGTTGATTTTCCTAAGCAGGGTTCGGGCACGTCTAATAACGGAAATACTGCTCAAATGAAATCTTTTCGCTAATCCTGAATGTGTGGCTGGTGTTACCAAAGTTAATTTAAATTAAATGAAACAATTTACAATAATCCTTCAGGTCTCGGCATCTGGTGAAAAAAAATTTTGGAAAAATTTCAAATGGAATGTTTTGATACAGCAAAGCTTTGTATTTCAGAATATCCGTGATTTTACATGCCAGCCTCCATTCATAAGAGTCTTCTACATGGATTAAAGGTCATTGAAAGTCCAATTTTTCCGATAGGAATGCTTTCAGAGAAGACTCAGGAAGCTCGAAATGAAGAATACGAAAACTATCGTGAATTCCATACCAGAAAATATTCCCGTTTAGCGAATAATGAAGACATAATGCATCTTATGCAATATTGTCAGACGTCATAACGTCAAAATGACATATTTTGCCAAAAAAACAATTAGATCTGGATCCTGAAATTTTAGCCCCAATACAAACAAAATACGAGGTTTTGATATTTCCGTTATTTTGAACGAATTTTGCGTTTTCAGTTTATGTATTCAAAGTTGTTCCATTTTAGTATATTTAAAACTATCACATATAAACTGAGTATTGAGAATTATTGAAAGCTGAAAGTAACATAATAATTAGGTGTGAGAAAATGTTTGATATTCCCATGTGTATTTCACTCATAAAATCCGACTATGATTTCGATGATGAATATCGTATTCTTCAACTAATGATACACCGCTACTCGTCATGGAAATAAGATGCCATATTCATAAGCATTTTTTGTTCATGGCGCATCGCTCATGAATTGTTTCAAGATATTAAAAAAAATGTGCACCGATACTGATAAAAAAAAATTAACTTGTCCGATATCTTGTGTTCCAAAAATGTTATAAATCTGTACCGACTTTCATTTTACAGTTACTGGTTTTGAAAATATAAGCAATTGACAACAAATTAAATCTTAAAAGACGCAACGAGTTAATCGCGCTTGCGTGTGAATATGAGAAAGAAATATATGTTGAAAGTTAGGCCAAGGCAATACCTAGTGGAACCAAAAAACAGTTTTCTTAAAAATTTCTTTATTAACAAAAAAAAGAAGACTTTTGGCCATTTTTCGGCCAAGCCAGATCACTGTGCGCCGATGAGCTCACGTTCCTCAATCAGAAATTTTGTCAACCAGAAATAGGTATCTCTGAGAGCTCAACCTCTACGAACTCGTGACCGCCATCTTAACGTCCCCTCTAATGGACGACCTATCTATCATTATATCTTGTGCTCATTAATATAACGCCTGCAGAGGTGTGAATATACTTTCACGCTACAGTTGTACGGGGTTTATCAATGCCAGTGTTCCGTGTTTGGCCGGCACCCCATCCAAGTACTAGCCGTGTCCAGCGTTGCTTGACTTCAGGTGACAACAGATTTTCAACAACCTGACAAGCCCGACCATGCCTTCCCGAATCATGTTGATGAATGATACCTTTCTGAAAAGTTATTTTTCCATGAATCGAAAAATCCGTATTCTATATGAAATTGTACTCAATCAATCGATTAAAACCATGCAGCAATTTGGAATATCACTTTTTCAGTTATAGGTGAGTTTTCAGAAAATTCCTGGAAACTTCGTGCATCTTTCTTTGACGGTACTCATCGTTAACGATATTGGAATCCATGAAACTCCTGAACTCATTCTCCAAGTATACTCTCAAAAGTAGAAATTTAAATTTCACATGGGAAGTCGCATGAACCGTAATCAACAAACAACTCATTGTGTAGTGACCAGTGATTCCACAATGAAGCAGGTTGATGATAAAGCTACACAGTAGAATTTTCCTAAACTAATTTTACATCAAATTATAAACAGAGATAAACGAATTACTCCTTGAAACAAATTGGGAATGAGATAAATATCCAATTAAAAGAAGGAGAGAACGGAAGCCGTGAAAATGATAGTAAGGCAATGTCAGAAGACTTCAGAATGCTACTGAAAAAAATAATTAAAATTTATTATAACGTAAAAAATTATTATATAAGGTTAAGTGGATATAGAAATATATGCCATATGACTATATTGTGTAAGGGTCTTTTCCCCCTCCAACCTTATCTTGGCGCGTTTCTGTCAAATTTGGAGTTGCCTCGGGCGACACCTTTGATTATAGTGCTCCAGGCAGTCTCAGTGAAGAAAATGAACACTCCAGGGGTCAGAATACTATTGACTCACGCAACGGGACCAGAAGGCTCCAATTGCCCTTGACTGAGTTCCGAACCTGGGTGCTGACTGCACAATAATCTGTTCTGCTCAAAGCTCTAAATGTAGGAAATAAGAAGGTCAGTTCTAAGTCAACCATAATCAATTTATTCCACACTCTATCTACTATGTATAGGGAGGCGACTAAATAAGCAAGACAAAATATTCTAGAAATGGGAGGGGTGTTAAGCGTTATGATGGAGAATGTATTCAAAAAGCTCATGCGGTGAGAAGATTCAAGCAGTAATACAGAAGCTCAAAAGGACATGATGCGAAACGGCACTAGCCATATTTAATAGCAGAGCGGGTTTCAAAATTAGAAGCTCACGTGCGGCCAGACATGTTGGAGGGGTGAGCAGTTTGGGGATCGTGCGTGTGAGGGTACCTCAATTAAATCGTGACGTCACCTGAACTCTGTTGGCTACCATCGATTTAACTCCTGACTTCTACTCCTAGTCTGCGCGACTGTGAGTTTGGTGAGGTACTAGGTGAGTTTGGTGAGGTACTAGGTGACTTGCGACCCAACTGACAGCTTGCTCCCCATTTGGCTAGCTACACACGACTACCGTGACCCTCTGGTTCCTAACCTGCTCGACTGTTAGTTTGGTGGGGTACCAGGTGCCTTGCGACCCAACTGAGGGCTTTCTCCCTTCTTGGTTAGATACCCACTCGAGTAACGCTATTTTATAGTCCTATACTTTGCGGCTGTTGGTGTGGTGAGGTACTAGGTGCCTTGCGACCCAGACAGCTTTCTCCCTCCTCGGATAATTATTCACTCAAGTGACGCTACTTATGTATCTATCTTTGCAAAAGTACACATACGAACCCATTTCAACTGCTTACCTACAAAACTAGTAGTTGTGCAGCACTGATTCCGGCCAAAATAACCCATTTTCCCATGTTGATTCCCGTAAGAATTTCTAAGGTCCAAGCTGGTCATTTTTGTCCAAAATCTCCCAGCGTGTTCGCGTCAAACGCCTGCAGGTGTTCGGATCAATCACACCTCGTGGAAGGGTCCAAACGGCCGACCTTTGGTACCTGCTGTATTATCTGATTACTATTTATCGATAACGCACATTGAAATCAAAGTTATATTTGCATGCCAATAGGGTAAGGGTTGATTTTTATAATATAAGCTGAATCGGTATATTGTATTCTCCAGTATTCGACACAAATTATATGAATTTTATCTCAACATTCCTCGAGTGGAGAAATTAGAGTGGTGCTTAATGATGTTGCTATTATTGATTGCCAGATAATGTATGGTTCGGTTCGATAAAAAATATGAAGTTGATATGGGCATTTTTTGATTGTAGGAATTAGATGGGTAGGATTCAGCTGAAGCCTTAATTGATGGTAGTGCGATGATTATTGACTGGATTCGGTTATTCAACACAAAGCATATGCCGTTGGTTTGGATATTTATCGAACGATTGAAGGAATCAATAATGGTGACATAGGTAATTTATTGTTGATCAATGTATGGATTCAGTTTATTCAATACTCGACTCAAAATATATGTTATATCGTGGCTTGTGCGTTTGTCTTTTTAAAAAAAGAACTTTATTTTCAATATTACACCGATACAACAATAATACAATATTTTCAATATTACCAATAAACTGAAGTCTGTCTGATTTTGAATAGAAGTGTGAATAAGAATCGTTGGATAGAAAATCAGCTCTGAAGTCGAAGTCTCCTGGCTTTATAGGTTTCTAGATGCTGACTCGAAGGTCTTCTGGCTGGTGCCGGCATTCTGGAGTCAACATCTTATGTCCTGCTTAGCTTGTGGGATTTGAAGGTTAATATGAGGAAGGTGACCCAACTGCGTAGGTGTACTGCGTAGTTGTGGACAAAGGGCTATTGTCTAGATTGGATATAACAACTCCCCTTTTCATGAAAAAGTTGATGCTATATGGTGCAGCAACTTTTCAGACGTAATTCTTTGAAGAATTTGGTGAGTTTAGATTGAGTTCGATGTCTTCTTCTACAGGTTCTCCAATTTGAACGCTAGGTCTTCTCCTGGGGAAGAATCTTGTAATGGGTCCGAAGTTACTTCTTGGATTCCTTGGTGGTGAAGGTGGTCCATCATCTCTTGATGTCATTATTCCAATTCTTAGGTTCTTCTTACGTTTACATTTGCAAAAACAATATGAAATAATCAAGGCAATAATTAAAGTAATTGTAAAATAGGTAAACCAAGAAATATTTTTTGTAACAAAAGGTTCATTAATTAATTTGTCAAGTTGATCAGAATATTCATTCAATTTATATTGAGCGGTATTCAAATCGTCAGCATTGATTTTATTCAGTTTCAATGGTTTCAGTTTTGGAATATTTCCTTTTTCAGGCAAGTCTGAACAACATTGAAATGGTATCGTTATTTCTCGAAATTTATATGTAACATTTTTCTCAGTGTATATAACATTTTTAGCATGAATTCTTGTACTACCAATGAATGCATTGCAGTTTTGATCCATTTTAAAAAATTTTTAATTTTTTTTTTGGCATTTCCTTTGCAATTCAAAGATATTGGTAAAGGGTCTGAACTGTAATAAGCCATGTATTAATATTGATTTCATAGATATTTAATTTTTGAAAGAGCAACGAAGTTTGACATGTTTTCGGCAATTCTAACAAGTTTCTAAAAATTTGTGCTTCACACATTGCACTATTATCAATTGGATATGGAAGTACTTGTTCACAAATCTTGGTTTCTGGGTAAAGTGATTTACAATGTTTAAAATTTGGGATTACAACATATGACAAAGAATCATCGTCTCTTCCAATATATTTAATGGAAGTGGGTAAACTATGATGTAAACCTGTTCTGTTATCCAAAATAGGGATAGGATAAAGTCGGTAAACGGTAAAGATTTCAGGTTCTACAAGAGGTATTATTAAAATAAAAATAATCTTTGTCTCTGTTTGGAATGCTGAAAGTTCAATTGAATCGAGATACTTCGCAACATTCGAGATTTTTGGTTGTGAAGGTAAATAATTCAATTGAAGTGATTGAGAAATTCCTTGTAGTGAATTTACAACATCATTTGGTTTCATGATTGACGTATGGATAATTCTAAGTCTAGCAAAAGTTATTGAATTCAAAATATCATTGATATAATCTTCTAAAAATAAATAATTTTCCATAAGGGCTTCACAGATATTGATAGTTTTGAATTTGGCTTCAATCATCTGAACGTTATCAGTAATATCCATAATTGTTTTTTCTATTTCCTTAATATCTTTCATTAAATGTAGCTTCGTCGACGTAATTTTTGGATTGTTTCATTAAAATTTCTAATAACAGAAGTAGTTACAGAAATTTGATTTTTCAATGAATTCTCAATCTGGTGTTTATCTTTATATAATTGATTAATTGAATTTGTAAAATATTCTCCGTCTGAAGCATCAAGGTTTCCAGATATGGCTTTCCAGATGCTTCCTATACCATTTGTTATTCCGCGTCTTATTCTGGGATTAAATTCTTCAGTATCTACTTTGATTTGATAATATTTTAATTCAAGGGAATTAGCAATTTGATTTAAAAGATTAATATGTGTTCTTATATCTGCATAAAAATATTTCATACGGGGGTTGTCGGTTTCTAAGAATAAAAGTAGTTCATTCAATGAATCTCGATTGTGAGCGAGGGCTTTTCTTACAAGGGTAAGATCTTTATATACGAGAAGTGTCCATTTATCGTTTGATATTCTTGCATGGCTTTCTTCGTGGTAGAAGATTCCTATAGTATTATTAATACTTTGGAGATTATATTGAGGTGCGTATTGGCCTGTATATTGAGGTTGGTTCGGGTTGAGCTGAATCTGTTCTTGAGTTATACTCAGCGGGAAGAGTATGAATACCAGGATTCTATGCATCCTGCAATAAATGAAATACTACTTTATTCATGAAATGGTTTTATCATATCAAAATTAAATTTACTTTGTTGATTTGTTTTCAAATTTTTCAGTAAAGCTGAATTTTTATAGACTTTGATAATTTCGAAGGGACCATTAAATTTGTTTTGTAGTTTTGATCCAATTTGACTTTCTTTTACATATACTTTGTTTCCAATTTTATATTGGGTAGATTTTCTCTTACTTTTTTGGATTTTGGATTTCTCTTTCTGTTTTTGTGTTCGTTCACAAGCTATTTTATAATCATATGAAATCTTATTATTCAAATCTCTAACATATTTACTAATTAGTTGTTCTTGATTATAAGTTTTTTCAGGTGGTCTACCTGCTGTATGACCAAAAATAAGTCCATACGGTGTAAAACCATGTGTTTTGTTAGTTGAATTATTATAACACATTACCGCATAAGGTAATATATTCAGAGGGTGTTCGTCTGGGTTTTCTAATAAATTCATTCGTATCATTTCCATTAATGTCGCATGAAATCTTTCAATGGATCCATTTTATTGTGGATGATCGACATTTGAAAATGTATTTTTCATATCATAGAGTGAACAAAGGTCTTTCATTAGGGTGTTATTGAATTCTTTTCCTGAATCACAATGGATTCGGAGGGGTGTTCCATAATGTTGGAAGAATATGAGAAGTGTATGAATTACTGATTTTGCTGTTTTATTTTCCAATGGGTATGCTTGAGTGAACTTTGTGAGTTCATCGCGTATAGTAAGAATGTAATTGTCAGTGGGTATTTGCATAATATCAATATTTATTCTTTCGAATGGTGTTTTTGGTGTTTCAGTAATCACAAATGGATTACTTAAATTTTGTCTACAAATTTTTGATTTCTGACAAATTTCGCATTTCTTTATGAAATTTTCAACATCTTTCGAAATTCCGTGCCAGTCATATTTTTGTTTTATTCTTCTCAATGTTTCATTTATTCCACGGTGAAGATTCGCTTTTCCGTTATGGTACTGGTCAAGGATAATGGGAATCATATCTTGTTCAGGTATTGTAGCAATATTTTGACATATGATCAGTTTTATCTCTTCAATGTCAGCTAATATGTACGAAAGCATTTCTTGTGTTGGTAGGTCAGGGTTATTTTCAAGATAATATGTTTCATTTGCTTTGAATAGGTGTTTGTCTTTATATAATGAAAAGAACATCATTTGCAAAGCTTTAACAGCATCAAATGGAATGGGGACAACAACATATTTTCTGTTTTTGACTGATTTACTTGAAAGTACATTAATTTTTCTAGAATTGAAGTCGTAATTTTCTTCAAAAAAATCTTCAATTACTTTTTCATGAAAATGTGTAAGTATTATAATGATAATATTCTTATGACTTTTATCATTGAGTTGAGAATTTGAAAATTGGATTTTCGAATAATCAATTATTGATTTTGTTTGAAATGAGTTCACAAAATTATTAAATTTTTCTTCGACTGTTTCAGGGGCAATTTCAGTGTCAACTAAATTATCTGAATCTTCTTCGTCATTATTTGCTAAATTTTTTTGATGAAATTCTGAAACTTCTTTAAAGTGGTTTATCTTTATTCGAGAAAGGGCATCCGCGTTTTTATTATGTTTTCCTGGTTTATATATGATTTCATAATCATATTCTTCAAGTTTAAGTCGCCAACGTGCGAGTCTACTTCCTGGGTCTTTTATACTAAAAATCCATGTTGAAGGTCTGTGGTCACAATAAAGTTTGAATTTTCTTCCGTGAAGATTGGGTCTAAAATGTTTAACTGACCAAACGATTGCTAAGAGTTCTCTTTCAATCGTGGAGTATTTTGTTTCTGCTCCACATAAAGTTCGTGAGGCATAGGCAATGGGTAAATCTTTTCCTATAGGGCCTTGAGATAATACAGCTCCAATAGCAAAAGCAGATGCGTCTGTTGAAAGAATAAAAGTTTCTTCAAAATTTGGATGAATTAATATCGGTGTTTTAGAAAGATATTCTTTTAATTCATTAAATGATTTTTGTCATTCTTCATCAAATTTAAATGGGGTTTCTTTTTGTAACAATTTTGTCATTGGTTTTGTGATTTTAGCAAAGTTTGGAATGAATCTATGGTAATAACCTGCAAGTCCTAGAAATTGTTCAATTTCTTTTTGATTAATTGGTTGGGGAAAATTTACTACTGCATTAATTTTATCAGGATTTGGTTTGACTCCTCCTTCTGAAATTATGTGTCCCAGGTATGCAACTTCTTTTTTTAGGAATTCGCATTTGTCTGGTTGGATTTTGAGGTCAGCTTTCTGTAGTCTCTTGAAAACTTCTGTAAGTCGTGAAATATGGTCCTGAAGTGTTGGTGAGTAAATTATTATATCATCCATATATACTAGGCACCGTTCATTTTGTATTCCAAGTAGAATATTGTCCATAACCCTTCGAAAACTTGAAGGACTATTTTTTAAACCGAAGGGCATACGAAGGTACTCGTAATGACCGTTCTCAATAGAAAAAGCTGTTTTTGGTATATCTTTTTCATCAACTTCAATTTGATGAAAACCTGAGGCTAAGTCCAAAGTTGTAAAATATGTACATTGTCCAAGTTGATCTAATAGGTCAGAAATATTTGGCAATGGATATTTATCATCAATTGTTACTTGATTTAATTTTCGATAATCAATTACTACTCTCCATTTTTGTTTCCCGGAGCCATCCAATTTTTTTGGTACCACCCAAACTGGAGATGACCAGGGTGAAATTGAAGGTCTGATTATATTTTGGTCAAGCATTTTTGAAATTTGGTTTTTTACTTCTTCCTTATGCACGTATGGGTATCTATATGACTTAGTAAATATCGGTTTCGCATCACCTGTATCTATTTTATGTTTAATTTCATTCGTGAATGTTAGATTGTCTCCTTCAAGATAGAAAATATCAGAAAAATGTAAACATAAATTTTCTAACATTTCTTTTTCTTCATCATTCAAATGTTCAAGTCTCAAGTTTTTCTGAATTTCAATTCTTCTACTGAAATTTTGATCATCATTTTCATTTTCAAAATTTTGTTCTTGGTTTTCATTTAAACTTAAAATTTCTTCATAATTTTGGATTGGTTCTGAAATTATATCAGAAAAATCAATTGTTTTTGGAATAGCATTTGCATTGAGAACTGTTGTTGAAAATTATCTTTTTTCATTTGTTTTAACAATTGCTTTGGAATTCGTACTTTTTCTTTCGTTTGAGCAATCAGTATTGCTTCAGAATTTTTTAAATTTGAATTTAGTTTTAAGACTTTTTCTGTTCTAGGTTCAATTTCAATTATGTTATGAATTTTTTTTGCATTAACTGTTACATTCGGATTTTCTGATTGAAAATTCACAATTCGTTCATTCATGAATTGGTTTGAATTATTTTTTTGAATTTGGGGTTTTTGAGGTAATTTCGGTGAAGATTGATTTTGTGACAATTTTATTTCAGTTGGTTTCAAATCATACTTTTCTTTATATAGGGGAAGAGTTTTATGATTCAAAATTAATTGTCTACTCGGGATGTCAACAATTCCTTCATAATGTTCTAGAAAATCACATCCTAAAATTCCATCGAATACTATATCTAGATCATAAATATATACTTCATGGGGATCATGAGTTTGAAATGGAATGTATACCGATTCTGTGACTAAAATTTCCTCATTGGAAATACCGGATATAGGCAATCTTTCTGGGTATCTCTGTACGTATTTTTCACATGTTTTCTTTTTAAAAACTGAAATTCCAGCTCCAGTATCTATGAGGATTTTGAATTTTCGAGTTGCGTCAACTATATAATACAAATTATGGGATTTCATTGTATTTAAGCGAAATTTTGGTCTGTCGTTTCAACTGATAAGTTTTTCATTCGATTCGTCAATGTGTCGGTAACATGGTGTATAGTTTCTGGTTTGCTGATAGGCGGTTTGATTGATAAATGAGCTTCTTGAAAATTTTGATTATTTTCATCTTTTACAAGGAAGTCATTATGTGGACTATTGTGCACATCGTATTCATCGTAATAGTTCTCTGGTTCATTGTTATATTCGAGACAATAAGTGTTTGTTCCGTTGTCTGAACGAAAATTGTTTGCATTATCATATTGCAGATAATTCTGGTCGTTATCGAAGGTTGTACTCTCGATTTCTAGAGGAATTTGTTGATCAGCAGTATAATCAACATATGAGTTATTATATGGGTCATTATAATCGTAATATTCATTTCCAGAGTTCAAGCAGTGTGTTCTCTGAAAGTTTGGTCTTTGATAAGTCGGATTTGATTGTATGACTGAACTTCTTTGTTGGGAAAAGTTCGGATTTGTCATTAATTGATTTGAATTTATCTGAGGGCGATTTTGTTTTGGAAAATTTGGTCTCGATTGATTTTGAAAATTTGGTCTCGATTGGTTCTGAAAATTCGGACGAGGTTGATAAGTATTGGGTCGATTTTGGAAATTCGGACGATTACCAATTTCATTTTGGAAATTTGGGCGTTGTTGAGAATATATTTGATTATGAGATTGTTGTGGATAGAATTTCGGTTTGAAATTTTGATTGGAATGCGGTTTCTGATTTTGAGGGATTCGTGATTTTTGGGATTCAAAATATGAGAGTTGGGTTTCACATTTGATTCTGTGAGCTGCGTCATTCATATCTTGAGGGTTACTGGCTCTAATGATTTGTCCAATCCGGGGTTCAAGTCCTGTCAATAGTGTATTCAATGACATGTTGTTAATGAGGGCAATTTGTGCTTTTTTCTGATCAAGTGTAAGATTTGATTTATCTATACATGAAATCATTTTTGCATTGTGTGTTTGAATCCGAGAATGGAAAGCAATTCCTGTTTCTCCTGATGCTTGTTTCATTCTTTGTAAGTCTTGAATAAGTGAATTCAGATCTCGTGAATCACCAAAATGATTGTTTGATAAAATTTTAATATCTCTGTAATTTGTTGGGTTTTGAGAATTTACTAGTATTGCTGCTTGTTTTTTGAGTTTGTTTTTGAAATGAATAGTCAAAAGGTATTTTTTCTGGTTGATGTTCGTCTCCGTGTTCTGACATTTTGTTTCAAAATAACTTTGGAGTTTGGTGAATGGGAAAAATGGATAACTTTGAAAAATAATTATAGACGATAATTCAAAGTCACTTACATGAATTTGTTTGATGGAATGAGAACCTTTTGGAATGGCTTCCGATGACTAGCTGAGACGTCTGGTAGAGTTTTTCTTCTTTTTTTCTTTCTTCTTTCTTGAAGATTTCTCTTTTCTTTGGTTGCGTGGATTTTCTTTCTTCTTTCTTGAAGATTTCTTTTTTCTTTGGTTGCGTGGACTTCTTTTCTTTCAAGGTTTGGAAACCACCACCCTAGTGAGGACGTCGCCGTGTTCCTTCCAACTTCTGCCGCCGGTGAGGTCTTTTCCGTGTTCCGTCGGGGATAACTGGAGGTGAGGACAGTTGCCGTGTTCTAGGATGTTGAAGAATTCGAACGACTGCGCCAATTGTTATATCGTGGCTTGTGCGTTTGTCTTTTTGAAAAAAGAACTTCATTTTCAATATCACACTGATACAACAATAATACAATATTTTCAATATTACAAATAAACTGAAGTCTGTCTGACTTTGAATAGAAGTGTGAATAAGAATCGTTGGATAGAAAATCTTCTCTGAAGTCGAAGTCTCCTGGCTTTATAGGTTTCTAGATGCTGACTCGAAGGTCTTCTGGCTGGTGCCGGCATTCTGGAGTAAACATCTTATCTCCTGCTTAGCTTGTGGGATTTGAAGGTTAATATGAGAAAGGTGACCCAACTGCGTAGGTGTACTGCGTAGTTGTGGACAAAGGGCTATTGTCTAGATTGGATATAACATATTTGAAGTTATTTTGGACATGACTCGAGCGATTGTAGGAGTAAAAGTGATCGGATGAAGTTTAGTAATGAATTGATTGTTTGTTGGTGTATGTATAGTATTCCCTGATATCAAACATGGGAAAATATATTGAATTGGGTTGATATTTCACGAATCATTGGAGGAATGAGACTGAGGTATTTGGAATGAATGTGTATCCATGCTCGCGGAGACTAAAATGTGAAGGAGTTCAATAGTTGATCGGTGGTATATGGGGTGAAGAAATTCATGCTAACAACAAAATGAAATATATAGACGACTTATAATTATTATTAACTGCAGATGGAAAAGATTAGCTGATCAGTATCCGGACTCGGTACATTGTATTCTTCGGTAGTTGTGCAGCACTGATTCCGGGCCCAAATAATCCATTTTCCCATGTTGATTCCCGTAAGAATTTCTAAGGTCCGAGCTGGTCATTTTTGTCCAAAATCTCCCAGCGTGTTCGCGTCAAACGCCTGCAGGTGTTCGGATAAATCACACCGCGTGGAAGGGTCCGAACCGCCGACCTTTGGTACCTGCTATATTATCTGATTACTATTTATCGACAACGCACATTGAAATCATAGTTATATTTGCATGCTTATAGGGTAAGGGTTAATTCTAATAATATGAGCTGAATCGGTATATTGTATTCTCCAGTATTTGACACAAAGTATATGAATTTGATCTCAACATTCCTCGAGTGGATAAATTAGAGTGGTGCTTAATGATGTTGCTATTATTGATTGCCGGATAATGTATGGTTCGGTTCGATAAAAAATATGAAGTTGATATGGGCATTTTTCGATTGTAGGAATTATATGGGTAGGATTCAGCTGAAGCCTTAATTGATGGGAGTGCGATTATTATTGACTGGATTCGGTATATTCAACACAAAGCATATGCCGTTGGTTTGGACATTTATCGAATGATTGAAGGAATCAAAAATGGTGATATAGGTAATTGATTGTTGATTGATGTATGGATTCAGTTTATTCAATACTCGACTCAAAATATATGAAGTTATTTTGGACATGACTCGAGCATTGTAGGAGTAAAAGTGATCGGATGAAGTTTAGTAATGAATTGATTGTTTGTTGGTGTATGTTTAGTATTCCCTGATATCAAACATGGGAAAATATATTGAATTGGGTTGATATTTCACGAATTATTGGAGGAATGAGACTGAGGTATTTGGAATGAATGTGTATCCATGCTCGCGGAGACTAAAATGTGAAGGAGTTCAATAGTTGATCGGTGGTATATGGGGTGAAGAAATTCATGCTAACAACAAAATTAAATATATAGACGACTTATAATTATTATTAACTGCCGATGGAGAAGATTAGCTGAAAGATGATTATGATAAAAATAATTACTGATCAGTGTCCGGACTCGGTACATTGTATTTTTCGGTATTTGACTCAAAGCATATGTAGATGATTTGAGCATTCATCGAAAGATTGGAGGATTCTTACTGATGCTCAATAATGGTGCAATCATTGATTGTTGATTAATATATGGATTTAGTACTTGACTGAGAATAAATAAAATTGTTTTGGATATGATTCGAGTGATTGTAGGAGTTGAAGTGATCGAGTGAAGCTTAGTACTGGTAATATTATTTATTGCTGGTTGATGTGAAGATCATTGACTGCCGATGGAAAAGATTAGCTGAAATATGATTATGATAATATTCATTACTGATTAGAGTACGGACTCGGTACATTGTATTCTTCGGTTTTTGACACAAAGCATATGTAGATAATTTGAACATTCATCGAATGATTGGAGGAATCAAACTGAAGCTTAATGATGGTGCAATTACTGATTGTTGATCAATATATGGATTCAGTACTTGACTGAAAAAAAATTGAATTGTTTTGTATATGACTCGAACGATTGTAGGAGTTGAAGTGATCGCATGAAGCTTAGTAATGGTAATATTATTGATTGGTGGTCGTGTGAAGATTTGGTTCACAGTATTCTCAGATATTTGACATATGGAGAAATATCAAATTGGTTTGGGCATTCCTGGAATGATTGGAGGAATGAGACTGATGAATTTGAAATGGATATGATAGTATTCGATAGTTGATTGTTGTTCAAAGTAAAATATGAGAACGCGTTGTTTGAAAATGTTGTGAATGTTATTATTGTATTTAAATAATATATTGTATTAAATATAAATGTTGATATATGCTGATATTTATGAGCTAGCTAATCATTGAAAAATATTGTTTCGCAACTTGAAAAACTCATTAACTCATTGACTCTTATTCAACTCACCTTACAACTTTCCTAATCTGTGAAAAGCCTATATATTGTGATGAGTAGAGACCAGTTTAATAGGAAAGTACTGAAATGAAGATATTTTTCCCAATGCCATGTATTTCGGATTAATAACATTCCCTCTATCGAAAGCTATATACGACATATATAGATACCGTTGTCCTCTTATAAAGATTCACATTGTGAATATGTTATCTTCGAATACAGCATATGACCTTTTTCAGGATGAATTGTACCCTTTTCAGATGACGATAATAGATTTTACATTTACAAATTCATTCAAAATATCTATGATTCTCTGAGACTTGCAGATGTATCACATCTGGAGTATCCCACTCTGGATTGTGATATTTCAGGGGTTTAGAGCTCATTGATAAAAATGATTTAATGAAATTGGTGATGATACAAAAAAACGTTCATCTTGGAAAAAGGCGCAGACAGTTGAGTGACAAATATAGTATTTAACGAATGGTAACGGACCGATCGCTCAATGTATTATAATGTTTCCATGCATATAAATGAGATGGGAACAACGAATATTTGTGATGTGGTATTTAAGGTTGTTGATCGAGCATTTCACAGAGGTTTGTTGATAATTTCATGTTGATATCTGCTTCAGATCGCTTCAGTGAACTATGATGGAAAATAATCTACGTGATTGAACGTTGGAACACATATGGAAAGAATTATACATCGAAAAAAAAATCATTATCTTACCAATCTCGATCATAAAATTAATGCAGCCACATCTCAATTATCAATATTATATCGTTCCCTAATATATACATAGAATCAATGGAATTATCAGAATGTGAATCAACCAGATTATTCACAAATCTCCAATGTTGTAGAATAAAACATTCATTGATTGATTCGTTTCTTATGGAAAATATATATTTGGAAATGTTTTTTATAATAGCTGCTATAATATGCTACGAAATATGATTGGGTCGATTAGGATAAAGCCCTGGGAATACTAAAAACATACTCAAATCTCCAGGTATACTCTAAGGGGAAAACATGTTCACAAATTGATCGACATTAATGCAATATCACCACACATCAACCTTTAGCAATTGTTGGTATTTCCTCAACCGCAGTAAACGGTGATGGGAACTAACTGATGAATTGAATTCGAAGTGACAATGTCATTAGAATTGACAACTGACGTGCTATGATACGACAAACAGCGTTGAGGGTTCTACACAATTCTCAGTGAAATTACACACATATCTGCTCGTTTAGTTCGAAATGTTATAATGATTGGAATAAGTTATATCAAAAAGTTGTTTGTCTTTCCCAATTCTAACGCGGGAAACGGTGTAAGTACTTTAAATCAAGTTTACTATTGCTAGAATTTATATTAGTGATGCGTTAGTCATTGAAATTGATTATATAAGTTAGGGGAATCAATCAGAAAAGGGGGTGTTTCAACCGAACTTGATAACCTTGTTCATATGAAACAATGATGGCGAAAATGCATTTCAAAAGGTAAAACATAGGGAAAAGAATTAGAATTCAATATCGTGGATGTGTGCAGGGCGAGGGCATCAGGCATACTCTGATATCATTCTAAAAATAGTTTTTCAATAACACTTTGCACACTCAATGGTGAAGTGAAATCCAAAAATGTCATCAATATACTCTCAATAAAAGCCATTTCACTTAAATATCGATAAAGATATGAAGCCTTTTTCATGGTGATGATATTCCGAGATCCCTTGTTGAAAGTCATGTTTGATGACTATGAATTACTATCATGTTTGACGTATGTTTCGATGGTTCAGAAGTGATATTCAAATAGGTTTTCAGCAATATATGTGATACAACATTCAATAATGGTGAAAATGTAGCTTCATAGTTGAGTGTTGAGCGTTTGATACGATGCACTTTCTATAGTAATATATATTATATATGTTGAATTTGATGGTTTTAGAAGCATCAAATTACGTACAAGTAAATTTTCGAATTTTGTTTGCCATTTTTTGATCGATTCATCGAATCTATATTGAATATCATGCCCCGATTCTTTCTTACTACTAGGGAAACTCCAATTGGATGAGAGAACATCCGTGAGAGTGGCATGACCGCAATGGAACTCGCTGGACCAGAGAAAAATAAGTTGATTATAGTACATTCATAATTTTGGGTATGTTTTGGGTACTTATATGCCTACGATAACATATATGTGTATTTTTTGTGGAATATGAATGGTTTTCATAACAGATATATCCTCAAATGCAATAATTCAAATTTGATGATGAACTTGTACTGAATTACTCGCTCTGAATAAGAAATCTGTTATGCTGAGACCATTGAGTGAGCCTCATTGTTTACGAGATTAATATAACTTCAGTGTGAGTAGATTCGCAATATATAAACATTAGCATTAACAAGTTGGTGAAGATAATTTTGTGTCTTTCTTATGAATGTACTGAACCATGAGCTGGATGGGATCTAAACTAATTTAAAATACTCTTCTTTTCATCCAAAAAACCTTCCTCAATAAAATCAAGCACTCAGTTCAAATGATCTATACAGCCAGAATCTATACAGATTTATGAATTTTTGGGTTTGAAAAATACACATGAAGGAGCAGTGTCGAACAAAATCTTGTTCGATGCATGAAATATGGAATGGTGTGAGAACTCAAGTGGAGGTATGGAAACATACTTGAATTATGTATGTATATTCAGAGGGAAAACTGGTAAAAATAGATCGATATTACTGATATATCACCTCACATCAACTTCCAACAATTAGCAATATTTCCTCAACCTAAGAACACACTGATGGAAACCAAATATTGAATTAATTTCAAAGAGGAGATCCCATCTGAATTGATACATTACGTGCTAGGATGTGCCAAAAGCTCATGGATCACAAAAGATAATGAGATGATAATTTTTTATTGAAACCCAGTATAAAAAAACTTTCAGGTAAGCCAGTTTTCGTTTTTTCGATATCTTCGGGATATTTGAACACTTTATATTATTTCAATTGAGCTTCGTAATGATGCCCGGATAATATTGAGGGTTGTTCCACAATCCTCAATGAATTTGGAATATATTTACCAGTTCAGTTCGAACTGTTACAAGAAATGGTAGAAGTAATATAACAAGGAGTGTTTTCTGAATGTAACGACTGAAAATAGTGGAAGTACTTCGTGTTTTGGTAACTATTGTATTATTGACAGAATATATATATATATATATATATATATGAGTAATGCGTTACTCAATTAAATCAATTATATAGAATGAGGAAATCAATCAGAACAGTAGTGTTTTAACTATTGTCGTTTACGTTGATCATATGAAACGGCAATGGATATATGGGGTGGAATGCAATTCATAAACATAAACATTGGGAAAGAATAGATTTCGGTATTGAAGATGTATGCAGGGTGAGAACAGGCACGATGATTTTCAATTTGAAAAAACATTTTTCACAATCAATGGTGGAGTGGAAAGGCGAACATTTTTCACATATCAATTTATCCTCCATAAAAAGCAATTTTATCGAAATATTGAAACTTAAATATTATATTTGAATACCATGATGTACCTGCAAATTGTGAATATTGCGAATGTACTGAATAAGTCACTACGAAATGATGAATATTTCATACAGTGAAGCGCATTCTTCATGAAAATTATATGATTGTTGTGGACGGGTATATTTGGCAATATATAAACATCATCACGTTAGTTAAAATATTATTCTACACACCTCTGTGGTTTTCCCTATCTATCAATGAGAACTGTATGAGAATATATTTTCGACATTTATGAAGGCTCGTGAATGTGTTACTCTACAAGTTTAATTATAAAAAGAGAATGTGCTATGAATGTACATGAGTTAAATGAGCTCTGAACACAATTGTACTAACTGAAAATAATATGAGTCTTTCCATTCGAAACCTTATTCAATATGATCAAGCACTATATGAGGTTGCAGCTCTCCGTTCAAATGATCTCTATACCTATGAATTTCGGATTCAAAAATACAATGAAGGAGCGTGATTGAACAAATTATCCCATCAAAACTGTTTTCTCATATTTCAAGAAGACTAATCTGTGGAATGTGTATGTATTCAAAGTTATATTGGAGGCATCCTTGGTTATGTGCTTCAGAATTGATTCACAACTACGAACTTCAGAGTTTGATCCGAACTGGATATCCCGCAATCTTATCCATTTGGACATAATGAAATTGCGATTTCCATCACAACCCTATACTATAATATTGAAAATATAAACATATCATCATCACATGCCACATTGATGATAAGTGAAGAGATAAAAGAACGAGTTTGTTTTGGGAAAATATCGATTGAGGGAATACACTTCAAAATTTATCAAAGTGAAATATTTCACTTACTATATATTTTATTTGCCACATGAGTGACTTGTGGATTCGAACGATGATATAAAACAATAATGAATCGTGCCAAACATTCGGTTGATGAACTTATTTAATGTAATGATGAGTGAGATGGAAATGCGACAATTTTTCCGATATTATTTTATTCAGGGTGAATATTCTGCTTCTGTCAATCACATAAACCTATGAAAATAAATGTTTCTACAATAATTTGAAGACATTGAAAGTGTATACCTAACCATATATGTTTTCTTTAACTTATTGCTCACGAGAATCTAGTCCAAATTCAGGTAAATCAAACCAATTCAATAATGAATCACACTGCCTCAATGAAGTAATGAGAATAGCATTGATTTCCAATAAGGCGAGGAAAGTTCAGATTCAGTCAATATTACACCAGAATACTTACTTGGCAAATTCTAAGGTTTTTTTTTCCTTTTTAAAAAAAAACCATCCACTTTTATTGAACTCGACTTTTTATATATATATATATATATATATATATATATATATATTGATATGGTTTGATGAATTGAAAAATATAATTTGTTTTTATATATTGCTAATGATTTTTGGTATTCTTTGAGAGCCAAATTTATATGATGTAAATAGATATTTCTGACCCTGTTATAATAATTGTCAGCGAACGTCACTGTTCTCTCGTCACGCTACCAACAATTATTATTTTCTTCGCCACAGCTAACAACAGTTGGTACGCCCTTATCTCATATAGTCGGTTCAAAGGAATTTGGCCACTGGTGGCTAACTTCAGTTTATTGAATGATCTTAGTTATGTTAGTTGATCATTGTGAGAAAATAAACAAACCAAATATCAAAAAACAATTATCTCCTTTATTCAGGTAGACTTAAAAATACCTGGCCTACGAGAAATAACTTATGCTAGAGTGAATCAAACAATTATTCACGGATAATCATAAATGCATATCATGGATAGATAAACAGAACCTCACTTTTTCTGTGAGAGTAATTTTCTGTTATTGTTCATAAAAAAGTGACATAGAGTTCATCGAATGTGAAAAATGTTATTTGTGAAATAGTTCAGGACCGGGAAAGCACTATTAAAGGTTTTATACCTGGTTGGAACTGTTGGTGTTCACAACTATACCATAAAAACAGGAAGTCTCCTCTCTCCAGCCTCCGTTAGGACTGCAAAACCATGTGTCAGGAACGTATCGATGCGGGACTCAGCTTTTGGAATCGTAGATATGTGATATCATTAAGGTAATCTTGTTTTGTTAAGCAAATGATGGAATTATTCCATTTTTCTTTTAGTGAAATTTTGTGCGTGCTTCCGCTTTGGAAAATATTTTCGATCTCCTCGAAGCTTTGTTTTTTCGTCGCTTCGCAACATCTTGCCCTTGTTGTTGTTCCATTTGAAATTTCGAATTCGCGCACCAAATTGTCACTTTGCACTGTTTATATTAATGTTGCACAATTTATACACACAATTAAATTCCCATTCTTATCATTAATTACAAGTTTGAATAATAATTGCTTATGATACCTTCTCTTTGCCATTCTCTCACAATTTCCAACTTTCCATTTGATCATCTCTTCTCTGATTGGCTATCTTTCATGAAGACGTTTGCTGTTCTCTCATTGGCTACTTTTAGTTTGCTACAAATTCATGTACAGAGTGTTTCAAGTTTATAAATGTGTTGATTACTTTTTATTTATGATAATTTTGTGAATCTTGACTTTTAGTTGTCTTTTGAGCAATTATGAGTTATATTAATTTCGATAGTGTATATAATTGACTGTTTTATAGTACTTTGACATTTTTATCTATCCATATCATACCTAGGCTCATAAAATACATTGAATTTTTAAAAGTTATTTACAAGCAAACTCTTGAAATTGATAATCATTTATTATTTTTCTCTTTGTGGCTTTTTAGTCTTTTAAAATTCACAACTGGCATAACATAACATAACAACATTCCTAAATTTATATTCAATAATTTTCTACTAGTTAGAAAATTTTGAATATCAATTTCTTTATTTATATTTTTTAATTTTTACTTCAACTCATACTAATTTCTACTTTCAGAAAACTACTTGTGATGGACTTTCAGAAAAACAAGTTCTACAACCATAGCGATTATTTACAACTACTATTACTATATTATTTTGTTTCAGAAAAACTTGACTTGGACTTCTTTTCGGATCAAGAGAGAAACTTTTCAAGATATTATCATATATGATATTTTATATTTTATACTGATATCATTTTCAATTATCGATCAGATTTTTATCATTATTGGTACTTCTTTCAATTATACTTTGTTTTATTATTTATGTTTTTTATTATTTGATTCTCTCATTTTTTTACTTTTATTTTGTGTACATACTCTTTCGCTTTATCATTTTTCATACATAATTAACATATTATATTTATTTATAATTCATTAATTACCTTCATATTATTCATTAATATACCTTCATTGTATTTATCATTATACCTTATCATCATTTTTTTCCTTTATTTTTAATTATTACCTTATCATAAATATTTTTATCTTCATTTCTTTTCAATTATCTTCAAAATTCACATTATTTATTATCCATTTCTATATTTTTCCTTCTTTATATTCTATATTGTTTTTCAACTTTACTTTATCGAACTAACCTGTACCAATAAATTTTATCAACTTTTCTGTTTTTCAGTATTATGATTGTTATTCAATATTTTTCCTTTCTTGAAATATTCATGCTTTGTTCTGTTTCCTACAATATTTTCTCTCATTTTTTCTTTCTTTTTTTTATTTTATTTTCTTTTATTCAAATGTTTCTGAAATCATAACTATCTATCAAATTATAATTTTTTTCATAACTTTTTTCCATTTTCTTATTCCTTAACTTGCCTGTCAAATTTGTTAACCTACAATTTATTAATTCCTAAATTTTCATTTTTATTATTTATCTCTCCTTCTATGGAATCTTGCTTGGTTTGTAACTGCAAGCTTATATTCATTTTACAAATTTTCAATTGAAATTTTATGTTAATAATTTCAATTATTTTCATTTTAATACTCTCAACTATTTCTTGTTTTTGAAAGTAATATTTATTTCCATTCTTTCTTATTTTTATATTTAACATTTTACTATACATTATTATCGTTATTTCATTGTTTGTATTTTTTGTTTCATTTCAAAAATTCTATTCGCCCTGTAGATACCATTGATTTGCATTACTATTATTTTTTCATTTATGTTCCCTTTTTGCATTTCAGAATTTTTATATGCCACGCTCATGTCATTTATTTTTATTATAATTATTTTATCATTTTCATTCCCTTTTTGCAGTTCGATATTCATTTTTGCTATTATTATGTCATATATTTTCATTATTTTTACTTTATTATTTATTCTTCCCTTTCTCATCTGAAAATTTTTATTATTCACATTTATATTATGTTTTTATTTTGGAGATCGAAATTCTTTTTTATATTTTGCATTTGTTTATCATATTTTCCTAATAAATTGTTACTAACATCTGTTTTTTGTATAACTAATTCCTGAATTTTATTTTGCTCATTATCTGTTTCTAATGGTTTACATATTCCTTCTGTACTTTCTATCTTTCTATCTGTGTTTTCTCTAAATCCATTTCTTATACAATCTCTTAATCTTTCTTCCATACCTGCTAAATTTTTTTCTGATTTTTCATTCATTCTTTCTTCCATACTTGCTGAATTTTGTTTCATTTCATTTACCATGAACTCCATCATCTTCTCCAATTATTTGTGTACTCTCACCTTTTATTTCTATCTCTCTCACTTTACTACTCTCTCCTTGTTCCTGATCACCCCTATCCACCTTCTGCACCTTCTTCCAAACCAACTTTCTTACCATCTCTCAAATCCATTTTTTATTCAACAATATCTAGTCTTACACGTTAAAATGCTAATTGCTAATATTCACCCAGTGTTATTAAGAAATAATCTTTTTCCCTCACTTGCCCTTACTTGTGATAAATATTGAGAAATTATATATTTCCCTTACTCGCCCTTTTTTCCCCAGATAAATATTATGAAATGATATTGCCTTTACTCGCCTTTTTCTCGCTTTTTCCGCCCCACGTTTTGTGCGCCAATTGTTATGGTTTGATGAATTGAAAATATTATTTTATTATTCTTATAAGTATACTTTTTGCACCGCGTTGGGCGACAAATTGTAATGGTTTGATATAATAACAAATTATTTTGTTATTATTTCACCCCTCTGGTTATGGTTGCCAATTGATATGTTTTGATAATTTGAAAAAAGTTCTTTATTTGCCCCCGTTTTTGTGGATGAAATTTGATTTTAATTTTATTATTATTATTATTTGTTATTTTCCTTAATATATTTTTGCACCGCGTTGGGCGACAATTGATATGGTTTGATGAATTGAAAAATATAATTTGCTTTTATATATTGAGATTGCTAATGATTTTTGGTATTCTTTGAGAGCCAAATTTATATGATGTAAATAGATATTTCTGACCCTGTAATAATAATTGTCAGCGAACGTCACTGTTCTCTCGTCACGCTACCAACAATTATTATTTTCTTCGCCACAGCTAATAACAGTTAGTACGCCCTTATCTCATATAGTCGGTTTAAAGGAATTTGGCCACTGGTGGCTAACTTCAGTTTATTGAATGATCTTAGTTATGTTAGTTGATCATTGTGAGAAAATAAACAAACCAAATATCAAAAAACAATTATCTCCTCTATTCAGGAAGACTTAAAAATACCTGGCCTACGAGAAATAACTTATGCTAGAGTGAATCAAACAATTATTCACGGATAATCATAAATGCATATCATGGATAGATAAACAGAACCTCACTTTTTCTGTGAGAGTAATTTTCTGTTATTGTTCATAAAAAAGTGACATATAGTTCATCGAATGTGGAAAATGTTATTTGTGAAATAGTTCAGGACCGGGAAAGCACTATTAAAGGTTTTATACCTGGTTGGAACTGTTGGTGTTCACAACTATACCATAAAAACAGGAAGTCTCCTCTCTCCAGCCTCCGTTAGGACTGCAAAACCATGTGTCAGGAACGTATCGATGCAGGACTCAGCTTTTGGAATCGTAGATATGTGATATCATTAAGGTAATCTTGTTTTGTTAAGCAAATGATGGAATTATTCCATTTTTCTTTTAGTGAAATTTTGTGCGTGCTTCCGCTTTGGAAAATATTTTCGATCTCATCGAAGCTTTGTTTTTTCGTCGCTTCGCAACATCTTGCCCTTGTTGTTGTTCCATTTGAAATTTCGAATTCGCGCACCAAATTGTCACTTTGCACTGTTTATATTAATGTTGCACAATTTATACACACAATTAAATTCCCATTCTTATCATTAATTACAAGTTTGAATAATAATTGCTTATGATACCTTCTCTTTGCCATTCTCTCACAATTTCCAACTTTCCATTTGATCATCTCTTCTCTGATTGGCTATCTTTCATAAAGACGTTTGCTGTTCTCCATTGGCTACTTTTAGTTTGCTACAAATTCATGTACAGAGTGTTTCAAGTTCATAAATGTGTTGATTACTTCTTATTCATGATAATTTTGTAAATCTTGACTTTTAGTTGTCTTTTGAGCAATTATGAGTTATAATAATTTTGATAGTGTATATAATTGATTGTTTTATAGTACTTTGACATTTTTATCTATCCATATCATACCTAGGCTCATAAAATACATTGAATTTTCAAAAGTTATTCACAAGCAAAATCTTGAAATTGGTAATTATTTATTATTTATTCTCTTTGTGGCTTTTAAGTCTTTTAAAATTTACAACTGGCATAACATAACATAACAACATATATATATATATATATATATATATATATATATATATGTATGTATTGTTATGTTAGGAAATGTTGTTAAATAATAAGACAGTAATCTACTTAGCTTGAACTCCAACAAAAACAAATTTATGACCTTCTCAAATGGTATCGTAAATCAGCCTGACTCCCCCACCTTGAAATATCACTCCAACTGTGTAATGAATCCTTGTTTATGTCAAAAAACTATAGAAAAAACTGAAAATATAAAATACCTAGGCATAATAATAAATAATACACTAAAATGGGATAGCCACTCTGAATATTTAACAAAAAGACTGATAAAACTGGTTTACACGTTCTATGAGCTACGAAAATTCCTCTCAATAAACATACTTACAATAACATACAGATCGATGGCTAAATCTATTTTGTCTTACGGTATCATCATATGGGGCGGTACTTATCATAGCCAGATAAAAACACTCATATTAAGATAAAAATGGATCTTGAAAGTCATACTATCGAAACCAGAAGGATTTTCAACAACACTGCTCTTCTCAGATACAAGATACATGGACATACATCAACTTTATGTTCTTAGCGCCTCCAAATTTATGTACAGAAATAAAATTGAGAAAAGCATAAATGAACACGATTACAACACAAGAAGAAGAGACACATTAAAAACACCCCAAACTAAAACAACCCTATCTCAAAAATGTATCTGTACAACAGGACCAAAAATTTACAATTGCTTCCTCCAACACCTTAAAAGTATAGAAAATTTCAAATTATTTTGCAATAAAGTGAAAAAATTTATACTCGTAAACAGAGAAACCTTTAAGTTCATTCTATGACGGAAAATTCATAACAAACTCACAAATAACAAAATGTCATGCGCGCCAAAAACACCCTGTTGGGATCTTCTTTCTCAATGATCTGTTCACTTTATATTTTTTATTTATATATTATGAGTATAGGTTATTATTATCATGTACATTCTTTCCTATGATTTACTCTCTCTTTATTATTATTATTATTATTATCACTATGTACATCCTCTTCTATATTTTGCCCTCTATTTACTATTACTGTTAACTCAAGATAGGTATATACATGTAAAAAGAATACTGATTAGTTAATCTACTTGCTACTCAAATCTACCAGTCAGGCACACTACAACTTCTCCAGAAGTTAGGTGCAATGTCATTCTGTTGAAGTATAGCATTTACCCTGTAACGTAACATTAATTCAATGAAATTATCTATCTATCTATTAAGCTTATAATTATAATTAAAATTTTTAGTTATTTTTTTTATCGTCGTTAATGCTATGTTATTCAACAATTTTCTTTACCTTTTTTACTACTATGGAACTTTATACTATGCTCTAGTCGATATATATGTATAAAGAGGGCATTCCTGCAGTAGTTAAAATATATAACCAACGATATATCTAATAAAAATCCACGGTTAAATCATATCAAAATCGAAATTTATAGCAAACATTGAATTAAAGTAAGATCAACGTATAGATAAAGTTTGAACATCCTGTATGACAATTCACATCAACAGGGAACCCACCAATGGGAGATCGACAGAGTTTGTGTGGGAAAAGTGATGATATTTAATCAAATGTAATGGCAAAAATTGAGAAAATATAATTTTATAGGAATGTCTAAATAGTATGTAAGAGTAAGAATTAGATGTCATTTATAAAATCAATAATATTAATCAGAACAGCAAATAATTAGGTAGGAAGTGAAACAAATTCGGAAAACTGTGAAAAAACAAAAATTTGTGAGTGTTGCTATGGAACGGAATAACAATGTTGGAGGAGACTGGAAAAAGTTGAAAAAGTGAAGCCACGTACAAAATTTCAAAAAAAGCGTTATGGACAATACAAGAAAACCTGTTATAGAAAATTCCCGAACGGGAAGAATTCTTGAAAAGCAGAACTGAAAAAGTAAATAGTCAATAAAAATTCCACCTACCTGGTCTAGAGGATAGATCTTGGAAGGAGTGCATGTGAGCTGTCATTGAGATCCCAGAAATACGTCCACGGGACTGGAAACTTCAACAGAAAAGCAGCAACAAGGTATACTTATAACTGAACTCACCAAAGTGCAACTTTTCAAAATAAACCAATAACTTTAAGTGTCTAAGCCACTGGTTACTTTGTTTTGGTTGAACTTTCATATAAAATTCCATGTCAAAGGACTGATAATAAGTTTAAACTTTCTTTTCCAATATTCTCATTGTCACAAACATCCATATTGCACCATTTTATGTCATATTTTTTGCTAGTATGAGGTAGCTATCGCAGAGTAGGGTATTTATAAGTTTTGATTTGAATAAAAAAAACTACAAATTTGATTATTCTCTCCAACATGTGTTTATTTTTCAATTTCTAACCCCACTTTTTCCACCAAACAGCATTTCTTATTGAATCATAACTTCCAAGTCGGCAACACAGATCGCAGGAATCAACTACTGAGAAGGAGTGACTTATGTTCGTAGGCGTACCTGACTGAGCTGGCTGGAAGGTAAAAGAGGTTGAAAAAGAGAAAGGTAACATAACATTGCCGGAGTTTTTTATTTGTTATGATAGGGTTCCAGAAATTAAAATCTGTGGAATAAATGTATAAAAATATACAAATTTAAAAATCAAATATACAATCCATCATATATATATATATATATATATATATATATATATATATATATATATATATATATATATATAATACTATTATGAAATTGTATTTATCTGTTTGTTTGTTCGAGCGTCACGCCAAAATTACTGATATATTTTTCGTTAATCTATGACACCGTCCACCCTCATGAAAAACCCTGTGTGGTATTGGTCAATACTAGTTGTTTTCAGGCACTTGGTCACCTATATTCAATTGTATTATTATTTTTTCCACAAATTAAGTTCAAAGGAGTACTCTTTTTTGAGTGGAAAATATTTTTTTTTCGACTGGATGGGAGAGAGAGAATTGTGCAGATGTTGCAGTCGCTCATTGGAAGATAATACTTCTTTGCTGTTCGAACTTTCGATATCTATCATTTTTTCACTAACTCCGAATTAAAAATGATATTGATCAGTATTATGGTAGATGGAATCATTCATAACTACAAAATGTGAGTTAATAAAAAACTGAGCAACACAGTATAAAATTGGGAGAATTCATTTTTCTTCTACGGAAGATTATTGTTAAACATTATATTTGGAGTTTCACATACATTTAAATAAAAACTTGATATAAAAATAAAACATGTCTTTAATTTATCTTATGATGAATCGTTGTATCAATTTAACCGGACAATTCACGAGAAATACCAGAATGACCTTGACCTATTTCAATATTATTCAACTATTATTCCGGTAACTCAATGTACGGGAATAGTGATGTGGGTATTTTTGCGGTTGCCTAGGTATTTTTTGTTACCACGCCACTGCAAACAATTCGTAAACAATCCGAGAAAAATTCACCTACGATATCACGTACGACAAAAATCCGTGACTTGATTGAATCTTTCAGTTTGTCATAAAAGTGGTGGAACGTGCGTGGTAGAAAACTTTCAGGATCCTCTATATTTTTTCATTCCGGCGGTGGGAATTCCCTTCTTTAGGTTAGAGTCACGTACGCATACCTCTGCTTGAATATGACAATCATGATAATTTCTTCCAAACAGATTTGGAAACAAAAACCAATAAGTCCATTTGCGTCTCGTTCAGGTATACCCCAACTCTCAATGAGTAAAGTTGAGACACATTTGGATAAATGAAATGATATTCTGTTGAATCTTATCCAAATGAATATAAATGAGGGGAAGAGTAGTTATGGCAGAAGACTTCAGGAGACCATAACTAAAATCGTTTCCTGACACTGTAACCAATAGAGATGATCTGAAATGTCTAAAAATTCCTCCAGTAGATAGAGATGTGAGGAGTGATAAATAATCATTATTTTTGGCGTGCTGAAGATGGCTGAAGGCATTTATCGTATTTCATATTATTTGGAGAAGCCGGTTCTTGATATTTGAAACAGAATCCGTTTCCAATACACAACCGAGGAGTAGAAAAAAAGATAAATCATTTCTCCTATTCTTGAATGAAATAGTAAAATTGTGTTGAAACCCTTGGATGCTGTCATTTAGCTGTCATTCACGTTTTATTCATGAAAATTCATGTGAGATACTGTACTCATCTGAAATGAGGAAACGCCAAATAGTAGAGAACAAGAGAAATCACTTGCCCTATTTACTATTTACGAATGAAATAATAGAGTTTTCTTGGAAATCCTTGAAATGCTTGTAGATGCTGTCATTCGAGGTTTCATTCATAAAAGTCGATATATGGTTCAGCCAATCACGAGCCAGAATATCACGTCATGAATTGAGGAGTCGCTTTGAGTATTGCAAGATCAATGAAATAATTATGTTACTGGATGGAATTAAATATATTAACAGACTATATTATCAAAATTGGTCAGAAAATTGATTACGACATTTGATTCTTCACATTATATACATATATATGTATATATATATATATATATATATATATATATATACAGGGTGGTTCATATAAAACTCCGCGGGCAAGTATCTGGGAAATGGAAGATGATATCCATATTTTGTGAAAGCAGATGATCTTGATGTCAAAGGGTTCTCTCATTTACGTAGAGATCCATCACTAGGCGTCATCCGTTAGGGCGTCCTGGCATTCCATATTTTTCAATACTTTTTACAATTCTGCATCAAATTCTGAATTGAACCATTTAGCACCCTCATGGTTTTTCTTGAATACTGATAAAAACCAGCAACTTTATTGCATATTATGAAGAGGGCAATGAATAAGTCAAAATAAATATAATACGCTAATATAATACCTTTTTTGTTGGTTTTTCGTAAAATGTAAAAATGGTTCCATTTTCGAATGCAGAAAAGTTGGATATGATATGTATTCATGGCGAAGCAAGAAGGAATGTAAAAGAAGCAGTGGAAATATTCGCTATTCGGTATCTCGACAGAAGATGGCCGTCACTAGCTTAGCCAAATCTTTGGCATAAAATGGATGTTTTAATGAGAAGGAACGAAAAAAAAAACGGCTACAGATGAGAATCACACTGTTGCAGTGCTAGATCAAATGGTATTGGAACCACATAGTTCTACCAGACAAGTAGCAATAGATTGTGATATTTCGGAATCGTTAGGTTGGGTATTTCGTTAAAAAATAAAAATTCCATCCCTACAAAATACATCTGGTTCAAGGACTACAGCCAGGTAATAATCTTTATTGTTTATCGTTCATAACTATGATCTATTCCCATATTTAGGAGCTGCTGATAGGAGATTGAACTTTCACTGCATGGTTGTCCACCCGTATTCATGATGATGATCAGTTTCTGAAAAAAATATTATGGAGTGATGAAAGCCGTTTCCATAATAACGGTATAATAAACAAACATAATTGTCACTATTGGTCTGACGTGAACCCTCATTGGATTCAAGAAACGAGATATCAGTCTGGGTGGGGGGTAATTGTTTGGTGCGGAATCATTGATGGTCATTTGATAGGACCTCATTTCTACGAAGGAATTCTCAATGGAGAGAGGTACTTGCTTTTCCTCCAACATGTATTACCGAATCTCTTGGAAAATTTACCAATGAGAAATGGATTGGAAATAAGGGTCCAAAACCATGGTCAGCTCGAAGTCCAGATATGACTACAATGGATTCCCATTTGTGGGGATATATTAAAGACTTAGTTTAAATGCGACATCCACAAGATATATTCAGGAAATAGTATCACAAATGTTTGTTCTCCCATATCGTGAGCTACGCTTTTAGCTGTCACGAATCGAGAAATGTTAAAAAGGTACGATATGTGTATTCTACGTGAAGGGAGGCAGTTTGAACACATACTAAAATAATTCATGTTATCACTTCAATTTTTTTGTTATTACCATCATTTGGTAGAGTTTTGGTCAAAGTAAAATATTTTCTGGTAATTTGAAACATTTACTCTAGTTTGTATTGTCTGCGATTTCACAGAAACACACAATTAGATGAAACTGAACAGGCAATGCAATTATAACGGATAGATCAATTTTATCAAACTAGTGTTATTGCTTTTTATTTTATGCAATGAAGTAAATCAGTATTCACGGGAAACTATGAGTGTGCTATATGGCTGAATTCAAAATTCGATGCAGAATCGTAAAAAGCATCACAAAATCTGGGATGCGATTTGAAAAAATTGGCGTCGTTGTCGCGACGCCCTAAAAGATGAAGCCTAGTGATGGATATATACGTAAATAAGAGGACCCTTTGACATCATCATCATCTGCTTTCATGAAATATGGATATCATCTTTCATTTTCCAGATAATTGCCGCGGAGTTTTATGTATATATATATTCAAATGAATTATCATAATGACTATTAATATCATTATCATTATTATCATTTAATTGTTATGATTTTAATTTATTGATAACTAGTCATCATAAAAAATATTGTCCATTAGTTATGATGTTTAATTACATGATTTATTTTCATTTGAAAAAATTGAAAGGAAATACCTATCATAACAGTGATAAAATATCCGGCAATGTTGTTTACTCTTTTTCAAATACTCTTTTACCTGTATTCTCTCACCTCATCCCAGCTCAGTCGGTACGCATTTGGAAATATGTTATTTCTCCTTCTCATGGCAGGATTCAGTGGTGCCATCTTGTTGCTCTGCTTGAAGTCAATGTTCAATGTACTGTTTTATGGAAATATCTGTGGTTATGTGATCAATAGATGAATAATGAATCCAGAAAATAGTCAAATAACTTTTTTTTATTCAAAAATTTACCCAGCCGGCGGAATCTATCTTAAATTTAATAATTTTATCAACCAGTGAAATAGAAATGTTGAAACTAAAGAAGTAACTAGTAAATATCAAAACTTGTGAGTATACTCAGTTTTTGAGCATGAATAGGAAATGATGTTCAAATGATTGGATGAAAGTCATCAAAAGTACCCGAAAGAAATGCCTGACACGAATACGCTCCCTTTGTTTAGTTTTGGGTTGAGAAGTACCTGTTATTCGTCTCTATTGAGTATTCTCGTGAATCCTGGAAGTGTTCTTTGGATATTGGAGTTTGCCGCTTCACTGTGGCAGGGTACCCTTGTTGTTGACAACGTCACGGATCGAAATTTGGCTGTATTCTGAAGGTGAGTGGTTTTTCTTGGTAGTTTATACGCCTATTGGTCTCTGGACATGTTCTAAATTGTCAAATGGTTGAGTGGCTTCCATTCTTGGTGTTTTTTCGGATTTTTTTTTTGAGCAAAATTTGTTACGGCATTCTTTCAAACATAATTTCCATCTCTCTCATAACCTTTTCTTCTTGGCAACCATAACTTTTTGTTTTTTCTCACAAATCTTAGGTTTTCACTCATTTTCTGGGACACTCTTCCCCATTCAAAACTATCCTATGGATTTTATATACAATTTACATTTCTATAGCTTACATAATATATATATATATATATATATATATATATATATATATATATATATATATATATATATACAGAGTTTGTTAAAACTGATGTCTGACAATTTTCTGTACTAAATTTTTTATATTTCATCATTTTCCATCGAAATGTTTTGAACGTCACTCTCATGTTTCCTTCGGATTTGATTTCACCATACAGGATGTTCCAACTTGAATATAATTTTTTTGTCTACTTGAGATCTAAAGTTCATTAATAAATTTTGATTTCCATATTTTTTATAGATTGTGCAAATTACATGAATTGTTGGCAACATACTCACGAATATATAAAAACTCTACTGCTAAACTCTTGAGACATCTGCGTCAACTAGAAAATGGTACAAGGTTCCAGAAGAGCAAAATAAACACAAAAATTGCAAACAAACATAGCAGATATTTATTTATTGAAGAAATACAAAGAGGACTGGAGGGTCCTAATCACAAGATTTCTTCTACTAAACCTAACTAGAAACTAAGTGAGTTACTAACTGTAAGTGCATACATACCCCCATACACGTGCAAAATACATACTCATACATATACACACGTATATACATACATACACAAACATATATACACATAAATACACACACACATACACACATACATATACACACATATATACACACACATACACGCACATAAGCATGGAAAAAGTGGTTAATAATGTCGGTGGTGACTTGAGTATGAATGAAACTGGTAAAGCTAGTAAAAAAAACAGAATTGGCATGAAAAAATACATAGGGGAAAGAAGAGATTCATTATGTTATGAAGAGGAGGTTATTTAGATCAGATGGAAATCCTCTGCGAAACTTCCAAGTTAACGTCTGGGAGAGTTTTTCTAATTCTAAAAAATTCTCGTTTACAATCCTAAATTAGTTTTGAATCATCATTTTTGCAAATGGAATTTTGTAATCTGAGTTTTCAGACTCGTAGTGAAAGTGAAGTCTAAGTCAATTTCATCCAAGTATTTGTTCAATAGAGAGCAACATCTGTCAATTATGTTTGGCCTCCTAGGGACGAAAAATGAAACTTTTTTTGGTCGTAAACTTTGAGACCGAACTCTAAGTTTGATTTCAGACAGAAGAATAGGGCTATTAATGGAGTTGGTAAGCAATTTACAAATGGACATCATTTTGTGAATCTCTGCACGCTGCTCTAGTTTGATCATTTCGAATTCCTTTCTATGGGGTTTATAGGAGGAGTGACCTGGATTCGTGTGATGTGTTTTATAGTAGAGATAAGATATAGATTTGTTTTGTATTGTTTCCACAGATTTTTTCCTTGATAGTGTTGATGGTGCCCATATTGTCAAGTATGGAAAATATTACCCAATATAAATATAGCAATCATTTCTTTTTCAGAATTCAGAATTAATTTATCAGACCTGAAGATGAAAATTTAATTAAGCCCAGAGTTGAAAATTCCATAGTTGATTTATTTATTAGTAATTCATCATTCAGTATCACATTTATTGAAATACAGTATTTTCTGCATATTCAAAGTTCATCACCGTTCATTAACCGGGTGTCGGATTCCAATTCAATTCCTGAGTACTGAATGGCAAGAACACTGATTCTGCAATAGGCAGCGCAATAAATTATGACTCAACGATATTTTTAATATAAATTGAAATTATTGTGTTTGACTCGGTTCTTTTTATTGTGCCTGTTTATGTTGCCAGTCCATGATCAGAGGAGACAGTGGTTGGTAGATCATCTCTGAACAACGTCAAGAAGAGTGGACCAAGGTTTGAGCCCTGGGGTACACCTGATTTGGCTTGGAAGTAATCTGATTTTTTGCCCATGAATTTCACATATTGGAATCTTTTGTATAAGTAGCTAGATAGTAACATTAATAGTTTGTCACTGAAACCATATCCAATGAGTTTTTTTATGAGTATGTTATGATCGACTTTGTCAAACGCTTCGGCCATGTCAATATAGACGCAATCTATTTGACCTCCGCCCTCAATTATGTTCCCCGTTTTGTAAAGAAAGGATGCAAGGTTGGTGTCAATGGACCTTTTTTCAAAGAACCCGTGCTGCGACTCAGATATTTTGTTGCATACATGCCAATATATTTTTCCATACAAAATCAAATAATTTTGAGATACCGTTCAGAATTGCAATGGGTCTGTAATTTGATGTGACAGCTTTGTCATTTTTTTTATGTATGGGTGTAAGCTCAGCCTGTTTATTTATTATATATTTATGTGATATATAAGTATCATTGTATCAATTTTCATTCGTTTTACATTGAACAAATATTTATTATCATAAGAATTTATATATATATATATATATATATATATATATATATATATATATATATTTTTTTTTTTTTTTTTTATTTAAAATATTTTTTCCAAAAAAAATGAGATGGGTTAGTATAGATAAATACAATATATAAGAGACATCAATGAATAAATATTAGTAGAAACGTAAAACGCTAATTGTTAGTTAATTAAAATATAGCTCTATTAGCATCAGAGCATGATATAACATAGTTTTAAAAAGTACAGAGAAATCCCTATACCTGAACAATTCTGAGAACAAGAATAGCCTAGATCGCCCTATAGAATCTGACGTTTAATTACTGAAATTGATCGTTTAGTATATATTGACGGATACTACTTTTAAAAATATTTATATCACGAGACAGTTTGATAAAATCGGGTAGGTTATTATAGATTACGATTCCAGCATCAAAGATACTTTTTTTCGTGCACATCAGGTTGGTTTAACGAACGTTTATGTGGTTTTTTTGGCGTGTATTATATGAATGTATTTCATTGCGGAACTGTAGATTTGTAGACAAATATTCTGGTAACATATTGTCTATAAGTTTGTAAATAAAAATTATTGTACGAACCTTAATTAAATTCTTAATTGACAGCCAATTTAACTTTATTTGCATTCTGTTTACATTTTCATATCTGTTGGTATTCAGTAAGAATCTCATACATCTATTTTGCAGAATCTGTAGTTTATGAATATCTGATTCATTGCACATGAAGAGTATAGAGGAACAGTAATCAAAATGGGGTTTTATTATACTATTATATATTAATTGTTTGGTGTATTGAGTTACTGTTCTGCTAACCTATATGCAAATCCTATTTTTTTAGATATTTTCTTTAAAAAGACAAATAAAATTTTTATTATTTAAATTATTTCTTATGTTTATAATCAATGTGCTCACTGAAGGTAAGTTTTTCATCAATAATTATACCTAGATATTTAATATGGCTCACACGTTCTAGATCTCTTCCGTCAAATTGAACATTGCAATCAATTACTTCTTGCATTTTTCGTTTGTTTTTGATTATCATGTATTTACATTTATTTACGTTGACAACGATCTTATTATTATTAAACCAGTCGTGAATTTTTTTAAGGTGTTGGTTTAGTTTTCCTATTAAGTTATTAATATTATCACCCATAATGTAGACGATGGTATCATCTGCGAATAGGTGTGTTTTACATCTGCCCAAATCCAGATCTAATATCTCATTAATAAAACATATGAAAAGTATGGCGCCCAATACACTTCCTTGTGGTACTCCAGTTAAAACAGTTCTTTTTTGTGATATTTTATTATTGATTCTAGTTTTTTGATATCTATGTTCTAAATACGACTCAAACCATTTATATGAGGATGCATTTACTCCAAAGTAATATTTAAGTTTATTTAATAAGATTGTTCTATCTACAACTCCGAATGCACGACGTAAATCTAAGAACACCGCTACAATAGATTTACCTTCGTCCATAGCATATTTAAAGTCATTCACTACTTTTTGCAATGCTGTTTCACACGAGAAACCGCTTCGAAAGCCTGACTGGTCTTGGTTAAGTAGTTTTTGAGTATCAAGATATGCTGTGAATTGTTTATAGGTTGACAATTCTAATATTTTTCCCAAACAAGGTAAAGTGTTAATAGGTCTATGTTCCTCAATATTCTTAGTGCTGGTTATCTTTGGTACTGGAATTACAACAGAGGTTTTTAAATTATCGGGAAATTCTCCAAGTTGTAAAGAGGTGTTAATACAGTGTAAGAGAGGATAACCAATGACATCAAAAGTATTTTTTATTAATTTAAAATCTATTTCATCTTCTGAAAATTTGTTCTGCTGCTCAAAGATAATGTTTTTGAGTTCTCCAAGTGAAAGTTTTTCGAAGTGATCAAGTCTTTTATTTGGGTTTACCGCTCGATTTTCAAAATAGAAGGCTTCTCTTATAATAAATTCAACACTCGTTAGGTTGCTGACAATTTGTTCAATACTCGAAATAAAATAGTCATTGAATTCATTTTCTATGTTTTCGTATATCTCAACATTATTTTTGAAAATAGTTGTAATTTGATTGGATGGTTTTGTTTTTATTAAAGATTTTAAAGTTCTCCATAGTAATTGTGAGTTATTTTTGACATTATCAATTTTATTTTCATAATATGATTGTTTGAGATTACGAATTACCATAACACTATTATTTATTTTTTGGGTATATGCCAACCAATCATCTTTAGACTTGGAGATTATGAATCTGTTATAAGCATAGTTACGATCAGATATAGCCATTTTGGCGATTTCGTTAAACCATTCTTTTGATTTTATGACTTTTCTGGTTTGTTGGGGGTATTCATTATGGAGGGTTTCTTTTATATTTGACATAAAATTTGTGAAGACTTTGTTTACGTCGACAGAGTTATAGAGCCATTCTTTTTCGATAAATTTCAGACTTAAATTGTGGTAGTCAATTTTTCTAAATTGATAGTATTCTTGGGTAATATTATATTCATGTTGTTGTATGCGTAATGTTGATGTTTCATGGTCAGTAATTTTATTATTTAGTTTATGTACTTCCACATCATAGTTATTAGAAAAGACCAGATCAATCGTACTTGCACTACGTTCTGTGACCCTGGTATGAAATGTAACAAACTGTTTGAAACCGTATAGTGTGAAAGATTGTTTTAATTTCTTTGTATACATGTCATTTGGGATATCCCAGCGAATATTAAAGTCTCCCAGAAATATATAGTTTTGATTAAAATCAATTTCTTCTAAAATTGTTTCAAAATATGTGCAAATTTCGGCATGGCTCGCATTTGGAGAATGGTATACACACGCTATCTGCCATACCTTTTTTTCGACAGTTAATTTAATAGAAGTTATCCAATAATTCATTTTATAACTTTCATTTCTCAACACTATATACTTTAAACCTCTTCTAACATAGAGAATAACCCCTCCAGTATGTCTACTTACTGAGTTACATCTAACGATTTCATATCCGTCAATATAGATTTCTACATCACAAATATCTTCGGTTACTCTAGTTTCAGACAGACACAACACTAAGGGATTTTCGTCAAAAACTAATTGAGATATTTCATCATAGTGCGCTATGAGACTTTGATAATTTAAGTACAACACATCTTTAACAATAATATTCGATTGCGATTTGTAACTGTTTTGTTGGGGTCCTAGGCATGCTCCTCGGTTATAGTTGGGCCTCGTCGTAAAAAACGGGAGTTGAAACGATTCACCCCCACATATTCTGGCCATATTTCAGGATAGGTAAATTGTTTGGTAAAGTTCGCTGGTACAGATACTTTAAATGAAGTATATATCTCTGGATATTTCGATTTCATTTTTTCACATTTAGTATTTAGAATATTTTTTGTCTTCAGGTAGTTTTCAAGTTCCACAGAGGTCATGTCTAGAGGGCATCGAAAAACGTGAAAGTCGATGTATCTTGTTACACCAACAAAAGAGTTGTTATTGTTTGCTCTGCCAAAAATTATATTATTTTTCCTTCTTGGTTTCTGAGCTTGCCATTCTCCGTCGTTATTTTCATTTCTATCTGCTTTGTCACCTGAATCCATATACGTCGTACTTGATGTTTTTTCTCGCAGTGCTTCAAAAACATTTTCGTTATCGTTCTCAAACGTTTTTTGCTTATCTGGTATTTGCTTGGTTGTGGACCTTAGACGATGTTTATTTGTAAAGTTTTTACCCATTGTTGGATTATGTTTTTCTATGTTCGTTGGTCTTGATTATTGGTCATTAGCGGAAATATTTTCAATTGTTTTCATTTTTTCATAGTAGCTTGCACTCCATTGCACAGAAGATGAATTAATTGTATATTACTTTCTTTCAAATTTGTCACTTCTTCTTTGAGTTCGTCAATTTTTTCTTTCAGTTTATCTGATTCTCTTTTTATCAATGAAGATATAATATCACTAAATTCACTACTTTTCAGGAAATCACGTATTACTTCCGAATGATTTGTTCGATTAGTCATTTTATTCACTGTCTACACCGCTCAGTGCGAACACGTGTTACCTCGACGGTGATCAGATAAGACAGATATGTATATATATATATATATATATATATATATATATATATATATATATATATATATATATATATATATATATATATATATATAGATGAGAAAGAGAAATATCGAGGGGACTGTTGAAAACAAAATGGGAGAAATTTGATGGATATAGCCCTAAAGAAGTGTTAACCGTGGACACACACGTGTTTCAGGATTTGGGCCCCCATCAGTACGATAAAGAAGTGCAAGGATGAACAACACTTGTTAGTCAACGACAAATCAACGGAGTCAACAAACAGAAACCAGCCGCACATTTGTGGTTCCGATTAGCAGACCCTGCATTCCAGGGCAACAACCAACGTCAACATGGAGCTATAGCTACCAGCGTGACATCCGAGTCCAGGATTATGAAGATGGAAGGGAGGAATATCGAGGGGATTGTTGAAAACATAATGAAAGAAATTCAATAGACATGGCCCTCAAAGACAAGTGTTAACCGTAGTCACGAGTTTCGGGCTTTCGGCACTCATCAGTACGGTGAAGAAGTGCAAGCATGAACAACACTTGGTAGTAAACGACAAATCAACAGACAGAAACCAACCGATTGATTGTTGCCCTGGAATTCAGGGTCTGCTAACCGAAACAACAAATGTGCGGCTGGTTTCTGTCCGTTGACTCCGTTGATTTGTCGTTTTCTACCAAGTGTTGGAAACAAAAGGAACAAAATTCAGCACATAAATACTTTCTGTCAATGCCTTGGATGAGTTCAGAGATAGGTCAAATCGGTCCAGTTGTTTCAAAATGGCGGCTGTTGGGAAATCTACATCTTTAATTCCTCTACCAATATCCTCCACAACTTTCTCTCGGAAAATTTTTCGCTAAGATGTACACACAAATAGAAAATCGCTGTAAATTAGAATTATTCATTTCTGTTAACTCTGTATCGGATACTATTTGAGTTTCCCCTCCGCCGACAAACAGAACATGATTGTATTCCAACATTTCTCAATTTGAAAGCTGAACTATATGAATAAATATTTGTTATTATTTTTTTGGGTGATATCAAGACACCCAAATTAGTACTGTCTATATGCTTGTGTGCTGGTTATACCTCTTTCTTTCAGTCAGATTACATAAAAATATTAGAAAGCAACGAGGGATATTTGAATCCTTCAGCAACTTTCGATTAGGAAATGTTTAAGTTTATACAAAAATATAAATGTCGTTTCTGTTTTCGAATGAATTTTTCCATGACACATGATTCCTCAGCTTGATTGATGCAATTTCAGAATGAATTAATAAATTCTGAAATCTTCCCGCCCGACTGGTCTCGCCATCGGTATTTTAATGACATAGTTTTTTTAATCCGTTTTTATCTGTTTCACTTTTGGAGAATAATCACTGACAAATCAAATGACCAAAATAACACTTCATAAGCACGTGGATACGTTAACAATGAATTGTAAGGTATATATTATTATTTTGTGCCAACTGCAGGTTATTTATGTGGATAAAAAAAAAATAAGCATAACTCCTACTATTGATTTGGAAATGAAGGGCGAAGTTTATTTTTTATATGTAAACACAACAAAAAATATTCTTCCACTCAACCCTTGATGTGCTAATATGTGTGAGAGAGACAGAGAGAGAGAGGTACAGAGATCTGAAAATCACTTTAGTCTGACAAATGCACACAATTGTACTAACTTCTGTATGGGATCAGAACAGAAACATTATTTGTGGAAAGAAAGTATTTCTTTTAGAAGAAGACTTAAGCGAAGCTCCCGAACATAATACAAAAGCAAACAGTGAACCTATTATCTCGACTCAAATAAATGACAGAAAATCCCAAAAAAGCAACTGAACGAGAAACAAACCATCATGAAACAACCATTCAATCAACATCAGGAAATGAAAAAAAAGGTCATCAACTGAAAGATATTATCGACAAAAAAATTAGATACTTTTTTATTCACTCTCTTTTTTGTTTCAACAGCCGGCTCATTTCACTAAGAAAAAATTACTAATCCTAAGATTCATCAATTCTATATGTTCAAGAAATCATCACTGGATCAATTCATACTCAAGTATGGAAATGAGCCAATAATTGGGAATAAAAGAAATTACTTGGGAATTCTAAACAAATCTTGGTCGCCACCGATTGTTTTTTAACCTTGCATGAAAACACACAATTACAAGTCTGTCAAGTACAGAACGCATTTGGTACCATTGCCCTTACAAAAACCTGAGAATTCAATGTCTTTGATTCACTAAAATTAATTACTATGTACTTGTACTGCCTTAGTCAATTAATTGATATTGTAACAAACATGATTTGTGATGATATGAAAATATACGCTATTGCTACATACAGATCCCCTTGTACAAAGATCAAGAATTTCAGTCAAAGAATATACTTCTGGTTGATATGAATATGAATATTTTGGAGCAAGATGATGTAGAATACCTCAATTTCATATCACTTGAAGGATTCATTTCTTCGATTATTGATTCTTCTTGAATAAATTCATTGTCGAGCTTCTGTCTGGATCACATGTTTTTCAGAAATAATATGGGTTCCATCGAAAATATTAACCCACCTACAATTGAAACAAACATTGTTGATCAATGTCTATAGAGAAAATATTTATTGCGGTTACTGATAATTTTATTGATAGTCTGGAAAAAAAAGAAATCTACTAATTCAAAAAAACTATGGAATAAACCAAATAAAAAAAATACAAAACTGTGTGAAAAATGATTAACCGATCAGTAAAAATAGAAAAACCAGTTCAATGATCTATAGAATTTTGTTCCAGCAATGAAAATGCACCATGCAATATTATTCGTTCAATTCCTACTCAAGCAAATAATAAAGTATATTATAAATAAAACTTGAATGTTATAATGGTGTCACAGGCGGGGACAAATTCATTTATTTTGGTCATTAGTTTGTCTCATTTGTTATGAAAATTAAAATGAATTGCCACTTGAAGAACACTGCCACACATATTTCAGTTATTGGTTCGACCATGCCTACGATACCTTATAACATTCAAATATATTTTATTATTTGCTAAGTAGGTTTTGAACATTCTATATTACTGAAACAAAATTTTATAGATTATCGATCTTGTTTTGCTCTTTCCAGTTATCAGTTAACTATCCTTTACGCAATCGGGTTTTTATATTTTTCTTATTTTTTTGAATAATTCAGTTCATTTTAATTTTTTTAGTTGTTTCAATGAGTAAAATATTTATATAGTTACCAAAATAATGGAATTTAACCTCATTTCAAATTGAACAATATTTTCGTACGTAAATGATAGATTATGTTGCATAGGCTGCTCTGAAAAAAGCAAATTAAAGAGTTAACCTAACTTTTTAATTAGATATATATATATATATATATATATATATATATATATATTGTTATGTTAGGAAATGTTTATGAATTAATGAAAATGATAATTCATTATTATTATTAGGTATTTAAGTTATCGTCGTTCATGCTATGTTTGTTTTACAATTTTTCTATACTTTCCACTATTCTAGAATCTTATATCATGTTCTAGTCGATGCATTTGTATCAAAAAGTCAGTCCTGAAGTATCTCTATTGTCATAAGTATGTGATCAACAATACATTCAATTTGTACAAACAATAAAAATAATATGGAAATATAAATTCATGAAAAAATTTTGGATCTCAAGTAGATGAAATGGTATATAATTTGAAACATCGTGTATGGTAAATAATATCAGGAGGAAACCCAACAGCGAGATGTCAAAAACAATGTGAGGGAAAGAATGGAATATAAAAATTATGAAAACAGAAAAATGTTAAATATTGATTTTATCCAAATTTATACATATAATATAAGGTCTAGAATTATATATTGTAAATAAAATCACGAGGATAAGTTAGAATAACAAACAATGATAAGGAAAGTGGGAATAAACTCTAAATTTCTGAAAACAAAAAAAAATGTGTGTTGCCAAGAGAAAATGTAACAAGCCTCAAAAGAGATCAAAAATTGATGCAAAAACGAAACCACTTACCAATTTTGGAAGGAAAATTATAATAAATCACAAGAGAAAACAAGCAATACTATCCAAAAAACGTTATACAAATGGAAAATAAACAAACAAGAAAAAGCCACTCACCTTATTAGGATAACAAAAGTCCAGTCCATGCCATTGCCAGGAACAAAGAGGGGGTTTTTTGCAGTAAAGCTGTATTTTCCAGGGAGCACTAATACTTCAGAGTCAGGAGAATACCACAAAGGAAGAATAGCAAGGTATTTCAAAAGCAGAACTAACTAAAGTACAACGTATCAGGTCCAGAAACTTATATTGGTTATCTGATCACTTGTGTCCATTCTTTCGAACATTTAATGATTTTTTCAATGCTCACATACTTTTAATAACACTCAAACTTTCATTTGACAAGTATTTATCACACATAAACAAGTTTCATCATTTCACATCACTGTCCCGAGTTACATAAGTTAGATATCGTAGAGTAGGACAAGTTTAAAGATTTATTTCAATAAAAACATCTATTTGACGATTTTTCTGCATTCTTTGTTTATCTATTGAACACCTAATCATTATTTCCACAAAATAGCACTTTTGACATCAAGCAGCGCACCAAGTTGGCATTACTGGATTCTGCCATGAGAATAGAGAAGACTCATACTCCATAGGCGTACCGACTGAGCTGGGATAAGATGAAGAGAGAGTGTTGAAAAAGGGTAAGACAACATAGCCGGAATTTCATTAGTGTTATGATAGGTATTCATTTTTCAAAATTATTAAATCAAAAAAAGGAAATCATTGAAACAAATTCACTATAACAAATATTTTATGATGACTAGTTGTTATTAAAAAAAATTTGTAATAATAACAATAAATATTATAATAACGATTAGCCAATAAGAAATACAAATATAAATATAATAAATAACAAATATTAATATAATAAAGATCCCCTTATTTTAATCTTATTCTGTTTCCTTCTTGAACCGATATAAATATACTCTTTGACTACCTTTTCTTTAATTTCATATTGATTTGGCAACATTGGATGTTGACGGTTGATACACTCGTCCATTGCCTCAAATTAATAATCGCCTCTATTTTTTGTTCAAATTTTTTCATTTTTGGTAAGTAAGTGTTTATTGATATTGTTAATAAGTATATCGCAGTATTTCTCATTTATCTTAATTCAGTTTTTGTTTAACTGCTCTTCCGCTCTTGCCACACGAAAATAAGATGGCATATGCAGATCGAATTTGAGGATCAAGTGCACACTAAAACGCACTTTCCCCAATTTCTTATAACAACACAACTGTCCCGTTTTCAGTCCGGATTTCGTATTAGAAAAATGGTACGAAATTACACGAGAAAATTCCAAAGGGGTAGTTCCTTTACCAAAAATGATTTAAATTTAGCATTTGATGATGTTAAATGTCTTAAACGCAATGCATACGGTGCAAATAAGTTTTACAATATTCCTCTAAATACAATACTAGATCATATTGAAGGCAGGAGAGGAGCTACATTCAATTCATACGGTCGTGCTACTACCTTAAGTTTTGAGATAGGGAATGAAATAGCTGTAGGACTACGAAGTATGGAGAAATATTGCTTTGGGTTATCCAGGAAGGAAGTCATGTCATCAGTTGGAAATTATGAAACTGGAAACGAACTAAAAACTCCAAGAACGGCCAACCTATTATTTCATTCATGCGGCGCCATGATCTATCAGTAAAGAAGCCAATCTGTTGAGGTGGCTCGCAAGAAGGCTTGTGATCCATTTATAATTAACACATATTTTCAGCTATTAGAGAAAACCATAACAAAATTGGGTTCAGCAGAGAAGCCTCATTTCATTTTCAACTGCGATGAAATATGTTCCTGTAAAAACCCTTCTGAAACAAAAGTAGTAGGAGCAAGGGGCCAAGCTTGCACATGGACTACAAGCACCTCTGGCAGAAAAAAATATATCAGTTCTGCTAACTATTAGTGCCAGTGATGAAATGTCACCACCTTCGATTATATTTGAAGGTAAACATATATGTGAGATCAGTGGTCAGACCCGGAAGGTACAGGTTATCCAGGTCCTCATATGAGGTAACTTCTAATGGATGGATGGAAACAACAGTCTTTGAAAATCATTTTATGAACGTGGTCATAAAAGGTTTGGGAAATGAGAGGCCTGCTCTTTTGATTTGTGATGGACACTCTACTTATGTCGGTTTGAAAGTTATTGAACTAGCAAGATCAGAAATAATTACTATTCTCAAATTACCACCTCATTCGAGTCACCTCCTGCAACCCTTAGACCTCTGTATTATGAAGTCCATTAAAACAGCTTTAAATTTATTACAGTGGCAAAGACATCATGTTGGAATGAAATTGCCAAAAAGCGAATTTGCAAACATTCTTGGGGAAATATGAAAGAAGACAGAACCATCTATAGTCAAGAACAGTTTTTAAAAAGGCGGCATATATCCCTTCAACAGTAAAATAATACCAGAATACTTATTTGATTAATCTACTCTTCGGAGATGGAATGAGTCACAGAAGCCGACTTTAGAAGGTCCTGCAGACACAGAGGAAACACCAATTACCTATTGGATTCAGAACCAGCCACTTCGACAATATCTACAAACGAGGATGAACCATTAATGGTCCGCCGACAAACCGACCCACGACACAACACCAGTTTGAAAGGAGGCACGTCAGTATCGTTCGAAAAATTATTGCTAGAGAGTCACAGTTCAGCTCCTATGAAAAAAAAAGTTAGAGTTGCTAATGGAGCTGAGATTATTACATCAGAGAAAACATATCAGAGAAAAAAAGGAATTGGATGTGAGAAGCAGCTTGTAGAAGAAGATAAAATTAGAAGGAAGCAAGAAAGAGAAAGCAAAGAACGGATAAAAAAAACAAAGAAAAACGTAATAGTGTCAGACTCTTCAGAAGATTATATTTGCAGCCCACTTTCAACTGACGATGAGAGTCTATCCGAATTAGTAAATGCCGAAATTGAAAGAATTCATGACATACAAACTACTTTCAAAGATGGAAGCAAAACTGAAATAGATGATTGGGTTCTCGTAAAATCTCCAAGAAATTAATTCAGAACTTTGCGAGAAAAGTAACGTCCTTCGATGACGATCCTGTTGTGTTATTCACCAGAAAGATTTCTTCAACCGATTTTACAACAACATTAAGATTTCCGGAAATACAAGACGAAAGTGCTGAGGAAATGTCGGCTATTGTATCTATCCTTCTCACTCCAACTTTTACCAGAGGAGATATATGTTTTCAAGTTACATTTACAGGATATAATGTAAAATAATTGTTTTTGTAACTGAAAGTATGTGTTTTACAGACATATCGTTCATTTGTTTGTTTTGTTCATGTTCATAATCATTTCCTAAATTGTGCTCTGACATTATGAATGAAGAAAAAGTTTATTACTATAAAAGTTATGTTCAGAATTTCAATTTGAAAATATTGTCTAATAGTTCGAAATCTATATAATATGCACTTGCCGTGTCATTTGCTAGCATCAAACCAACTAAAAATAAGTACGTTGGACGCTCTCACCCCGTTTTGCTAAGGCAAGAGCCTCATTGCGTTCTCAAAATGAAATATTATAAAATGCAGTTTAAGCACACATTGGATCCTAATGAACTCTTCACATGATATTTGCAAAGATGTCAAGTACCTTCAGTTGGAATTTCAAAATTTTCTTTCAGATCATTCATCATTGACAACCCTTCAAAATGTAACTCAAGGAATTTTGGTCTGCACTTTATATATATATATATATATATATATATATATATATATATATATATATATATATAATTATATTAATATATATATATAGAAGAAAGGGTAGTCTCGGGACTGGACTAGTTGAAAAAAACTATGAATTTGAAATAAACTTTGTAGAAAGGATATTCCTTGAGGTTGCAGTCAAAATAATGGCCTATGAGAAAAAGTAAAACTCTTTCTTATTTAGTCAAGCTTTCGAAAATGTTTATTTTCATTATCAAGACAAGCTGTGGAGAAAAAAGAAAACACAATTGTGAAATACGATTTTAAACAAATCTATAGAACTTACTAAGGTGAGGTTAAGTGAAGACAGCGAACTAAACACCATTTCGATATCAATTTACAATTTACCTCTGAGGTAGAAGTCAACCGAAGCATTCCTCATTTAGATATGAGAGTATGTAGAGGGTTGGACAATATTCTTCGCACAAAATGGTATAGGAAACCAATATGTTCTAATAGATTCATAAGTTTCCATTCCTATCATGCTCCAAACATGAAAACAAACTTGGTGAAAGGTATGAAAAACAGAGTAGTGTGTTTATCACATCCTACTTTTCAAAAGGAATGTTTAAATGAACTTAAAACAATACTAAAAGAAAACTCATATCCAATCAATTTTATTAATAAATTACTATTCAGTACTGATCGTCAACCCAGTGTTACTACTATTGAATCTGAAAATACAATTATAAATTTAGACCTTGTAACAATAAATCCTCTAAGAATAAATTCAAGTCCACAACCTCAACCAATAGAACCTTGTATTTACAAAACATTACCATATGTAAGAGAATTAACCTAAAACTGACAAATGTGTTCAAACTAGATAAACTACGCATTGCAAACAAAAACATTAAAACTATTGCAAGCCTTTACACTAGAACTGAAGCGCCTTTAACGATATATGAGAAATCAAATGTCATATATAGTATTCCTTGCCTAAATTGTGATAAAATATATATCGGGCAGACGGGTAGGAATTTAACAGGTCGCATAGCATCACATAAGAGTGATTGCAAAATAAAAAAAAACAGTTGTGCATTAGCTGAACATAATATAAATTCTAATCATTTTAGTAATTTTAACAACCCTTCCATTTTAGCAGTAGAGAATAACTATCATAAAAGGAATTTCCTAGAAATGGTTTTCATAAAAAATGAACCAAACAGCATGAATAAATGTTCTGATATTTCCAACCTTAGTGTCATTTACAATTACTTGTTGAAACTTGATTCCAATTTAATATAAAAATTGCTTAGTATTTTTTGATTGTTTCTCTCATTTAACAAAAATTTTTTTTTTGTGTCATATAGATTGGTACTATTCCTTCTGTTTTGTGGACAAAACACATGGTTCTCCCTTGACTGTTTCATGTTTGGACAGATGACATTTGACACTTGACACTTCATGTCATGTATTACTTGTCAGCTACCATTTTCCTTTTTCAGTCACGCTTCAACCATGTGGTAATTATTGTGCCGTTTCAAATTTTAAAGTGTTAATTTAATTATCCAAAACAATATGGGCGAGTGCCATTGTTTAGTTTTTATATATTACCAGTAGTGGGTCATAGTGATATGATTTTGAAAAGTCCTCAAACACGAAATGGTGTTTAGTTCGCTGTCTTCACTTAACCTCACCTTAGTAAGTTCTATAGATTTGTTTAAAATCGTATTTCACAATTGTGTTTTCTTTTTTCTCCACAGCTTGTCTTGATAATGAAAATAAACATTTTCGAAAGCTTGACTAAATAAGAAAGAGTTTTACTTTTTCTCATAGGCCATTATTTTGACTGCAACCTCAAGGAATATCCTTTCTACAAAGTTTATATATATATATATATATATATATATATATATTTATTATTATTTCTATATTTTATTTTTATTATTTTTTTTTTTTAATACATAGTCATCTCAATAAAATATTTGCCATTTGTTATGATAAGTTCGATTGATTGATTCATTTTCATTCGAGAATTTCGAAAAGAATTACCTATCATAACAGTTATAAAATATCCGGCTATGTTGCTTACTTCTTTTCAATCAAATACTCTTTCACCTTATCCCAGCTCAGTCGTTACGCTTATGGAAACATGATATTACTTCCTCTCAAAGCAGGATTCAGTGGTGCCACCTAGTTGCTTCGCTTGAAGTCAATGTTCAAAATACGGTTTTATGAAAATTGCAGGTTGTGATGTGATAAACAGATGAGTAATGAATGCAGAAAATAGTCAAATAATTATTCTTTTATTAAATCAAAAACTTAAATGTTCCTATCCTGCGAAAATTAACTTATTAGTAGTGTTTTTGTCAAAACAGTGATAGGTGAGTAGTGAAGTTCTTTGCTGATGTGCAGATCAAATGACTTCGAAGAATTATAATTGTAGGTTATATTAAATTATACGAACAAAACCAGAAATACTGCTCAATAACAGTGAAAGGTGTGATAAAATGACTTCAAATAATTCTCTGCCCGAATACGTTCACTCAGTTTAGTTTTCTTTTGAAAACAATACCTGTGATCTGTTTACTTGTGCTTTTCTTGAGTCCCAGAGGTGTCCTTGGCTAGTTGATTCTGCTCTTACTGTGTCCAGGCCCGTTTCTCTTGTTGGACGATTTCCGGATATGGATATTGCTGTGTCCTGGAGGTGAGTAGTTTCTCCTAGGTAGTTTCCAACGGTTATCGTTTCTGGATATGTTTTATAGTTGTCAATTGGCTGAATTGCTCCTATCCTCGCAGCCATCACAGTTTCTAGGTTTTCACTCACTCTCACTTTCTATAACACTTTTCCTTATGTTTAACTATGCTATGGATTTTATTTACCATTTACATTCCTATACCTTACATTATATGTAGAGAGTTGATCAAAATTCATATCTGACAATTTTTTGTACTCAAAATTTTATATTCAATCATTTTTCGTCAGAATGTTACGACATGTCGCTGTCATGTTTCCTTCTGAATTTATTTTAGCATACAGGATGTTCCAATTCGAATATTATTTTTGTCTACTTGAGAGCTGAAGTTCATTCATGAATTTTGATTTCTATATTTTTTTTTTATAGGCAACATACTTATGACAATAAAAAAGCTCCACTGCTAAACTCTTGGGACATCTGCGTCGACTGAAGAATGGTACAAGGTTTCAGAAAAGTAAAATGCACAGAAAAATTGCAAAACAAACATAGCAGGTATTTATGTGATATATTAGTATCATTATATCACTTTTTATTCTTTTTACATTGAACAAATATTTCTTATCATAACAATATATATATATATATATATAAATACAGGGTGTCCCTGGACTTAGATAGATGGAGTCAAAATATCACCAGTACTTCATATAACTTTTGTTCCTAAAAGCCTTCGTTACCAAGTTACGGGCCCTCAAAGTAACAAAATGAAAAATGTTTTTCTTTGATAACTTTCAAAGTGAATATTCAAAATCATCTGAATTTTGTTGATCAACTAAATAAATGAATTCCTTCGATGAGCTTTCATGCAGGAGTCAGTTGTTTTGCTACAAAGTCAGGAACGGACTACCCCCGATGGTCCACACCCCAAAACTTTGGGATGACTGGGATTTGTCAATATGTTTCAACAAAACAAGGTTACCTGGACAATTTTCTGAATAAAAGTACTCGTGTGGAAAGTCTATCGGAGCAACGATTCTTAATGAAAATGCAGTTTTACTTTATGACATCGAATCCGATCGTTCACCATTATTTGAAATGAAAAATTTTCACAGTAGAAATACTAATGCTAACGTTAATTCAACAACATTTATAACAGGGATAATACAGAATATGCTAAAATAAACAAAAAGTATAGTACCTAGTTGAAAGTTTCATTCACAATGTAGATATTTTTTCAAATGAAATATCAAGTTATGTAGATTCGTGGTGTTTTTGAACTAACAAGCTACTCCAATATGAAATATCGATTTCATTCCATATTTTGTATGTATGTTATCTGAATCTTATGAAACTCAACATTTGGATGTTGCAAAATCGTATTCACAGCTTAAATGTTGAGGAGTTTCACTGATAAGTATAATTTCATGGGAGAAAATCTTCAACCCGAAGATAAATTCAGCCGAAAAAACGCACATCGTAAGACATAACTAATATAAAGCAAACGAATAAACTACAAAAACGGCTGCACATGAATAGGTGAAAAATATCCAGTGAATGAATTTATGGTCCATTTCTTCCACAGATGTTGACAAAAACACCTTGTAGAAAGAAACAAAATTAGTGTGGATAAAAAATGACAACTGGAATGCGATTTCGTTTTGTTGAGTGGTGCGTTGTCATTGTATTGTCAATTTTCTAATACAACAGTTTGAAGTGTTTCGATATGGCCGAACAGTTTACATTGAACGAATATACAGATATGCGTGCATTGTATGGACAAGCATTTGGTAATGCTGCAAAAGTTCGTCGTCGTGTATGCCGAGCATTTTCCCAATCGAACGTTACCGGCAAGAGAAACGTTCGAGCGTGTCGATCGCAGCTTGAGGGAGACAGGTATGTCTAATGGATGATTAATTGGAGCCTGTTGTTTTATTTCGATATTATTGTAGGTTCAGTTTTGCCAAAACGAGGTGGTGGGGGCGCTCCTAGGGCTGTGCGTACCGTTGTATTGAAGGAAAATATTTTTGAAACTATCGCTCATGATCCTTCAATGAGCATCAGAAACCTATCAGAACAGTTCCACACATCCAAGTCCACTATTCATAGAATAATTGGGGAACAACTGCTCCACCCATATCACATCCAGAAGGTACATGCCATGATACCTGAAGATTTTCCAGCACGACTGAAATATGCCAATTGGTTCCTGGTTAAGCAAAGAGGGGATATGACTTTTATTACTCGAATTTGATTCACTGATGAAGCAGGTTTCAGTAGAGATGGAGTAATCAACTCTCATAATCTCCACATATATGCCGAAGAAAATCCTCATGGGATATTGCAAACCAAACACCAACGGAAATTCAACGTGAATGTTTGGGCTGGTATCATAGGAAACCATCTTATAGGACCATTCGTTCTACATGACCGATTGAATGGAAAACGTTATTTGGGGTTCATTCAGAACGATTTGAATGGACTTTTGGAACATGTTCCATTGCAAACCCGAGGAGAAATGTGGTTTATGCATGATGGCGCTCCTCCTTATTTTAGTTTGATTGTACGGGACCATCTGAACCAGATTTTCCCCAATAGATGGATTGGTAGAGGTGGGCCATATTCATGGCCATCGCGGTCTCCGGATTTAAATCCATTGGATTTCTTTCTGTGGGGGCATCTAGAAAGGCTCGTTCCGCTACACTCATTCACACCAGAGATGCCTTGTTGAAAAGAATTACATTACATTGTGAAGCAATACGAAACGACCCTGGCATGCAATTTCAAGTGCAGAGAGGGTGTTTGCGCCGGCTAGGAATATGTATTGAGAGAGACGTGGGTCATATCAAGCAGTTTTTGTAGCGGATTTTGCATTTCTGTTTGTTCTTGAGGCTTGCGATCGATTATTTACACCATGAGTTTTGTAAGGTAAACGTGTTTGCTTGATAAAATTTCGTAATGAACATTGTACCTATCATTTCTATTTTCATTACAAATTGATTTTTTCGAATAATGGTAGACATCTCAGGTTGGCTGTCGTCCAACAAAAATGCATTTTTATCAAAAATTGTTGCTTCGATCGATTTTCCACACGAGTACTTTTATTCAGGAAATTGTCCATGTAACCTTGTTTTGTTAAAACATATTGACAAATCCCAGTCTTTTCAATGTTTTGGAGTGTGGACCATCGGGGGTAGGCCGTTCCTGACTTTGTAACAAAACAACTGACTCCTGCATGAAAGCTCATCGAAGGAATTCATTTGTTTAGTCAATCACCAGAATTTAGATGATTTTAAATATTCACTTTGGAAGGTATCAAAGGAAAACATTTTATATTTTGTAACTTTGAGGGCCCGTAACTTGGTAACGAAGGCTTTCAGGATCGAACGTTATATGAAGTACTGGTGATATTTTGACCCCATCTATACATTCCCGAGGGGAAAAGAGGAAGTCCAGGGACACCCTGTATATAAGTATAAATATATATATTTTAGTTTCTTGACCACATATATATTTTCTTCAATTTCTCGTAATAGACAAACTATCGGATATAATCGATAAAACAATGGAAAAACATAACATTACTATTTCACACCGACTGCAAAAAATGAACAAAACCATTTATTCCAAATAAAACCAGAGATACCAAAAAACAAACAAACTCATATCTTATATAGAATACCGTGTAGAGACTATCAAAGTACCAATATAGGTCAAACAAAACAATATTTGCAGAAACGAGTACAAGCCCACAAATACTCAAAAACCGACATTACAGCCTTATCCAAACACGAAAAAAAAAACATAAGTTTGACACTAACAACGTTAAAATTTTGATCAAAGAAAGGAATCCAAGAGTAACATTCCTTGAAATCATACATATTAAAAAAGACCCCAATAGCATTAACAATAGAAATGATATCAAAAACTTGAGCCAGATTTATAACAACCTTTTTCAACTTTATTTATAGTAATGATAATGAAAACCGATCTTTACATGCTGCCAAAAAAATACATTCCGGCTCATATGATAGAACTGAATATAAACAATCCGGTGTACTTATGAAGAGGACAAAAATGCATGAAAGATAAACAAACCATTCCCGATAACTTCGACGTAGTCACACACCTACAATAACGTTTGTACGATGCGAACGCAGAATTCAAATAAAATAATTTGTAAGTGAATACTCATAAATGTTACAGATATTTTTATATTGAGTTAAATAACGTGTTATATTTTGAACCATATGTTTTTAAAGAATTATTCGACATAGTATTTTGACAAATACTATGTCGAAACGTAGTTGAGAGAAATTATATGAGTTGACTGAATCAGACCTTCATTCCGGGAAATTGAAGAATATATATATATATATATATATATATATATATATATATATATATATATAATGAAGTGGTTTGGTTTGTTTGCAAAAACGAATATCACTTTGAGACCGAAATCATAGAACACTCTTACGAAATGCGAATGAAAAACAGATTGCTACCGTTTAAACATTCCTCTACCCTATATTTCAATGGCTGTAAATTATATAATGTCCGTCCTCAAGCTATAAAAGACTCAAAGAATATATGCATCTCCAAAAGGGAGATGAAACATTTTCTGTTGAGAAAGTCCTACTATTCCTTAACAGAATTTTATAGTGATGTTTAATAACTTTGTGAAGTCTAATGTGTTTATTTGATATGTTAACTTCTCTGGACCTCTACCTAAATTCATATTTTTATATGTACATCTATATTTTTTTAGTATCATCTCTGCACCTCAGGTATAGTGACATTATCACATTAGTGAACTATATGATAACTCTTCTTTATTGTGATCTTTTTGGACTAAGAATAAATGAAATTCATGAATAGTTCACTAACAATGCCATTGCTTACTGGTGTTTGAGTTTTCTGAATGAAAGCTACTTACTGCACTCCCTACACTCCCTATCTATTGCATGCACCCCACGTTTTTCGTTTGATATTTCACAATTATTTTCATAGGTGTTAAAAATTCACCATCACAAATTTTTAGGACACTGTGTAGGAATCTGTATGGGGTAACAAATCTGTATGGGGCTAGGGATAATTATTTGATACTTCCTAGTTTGTTTTAGAAACGTGATGTTTCAAGAAAAAAATTATCCAAAGAATTTTTCGAAAATAACTCAAATATATCTTCAGGTTCATTGCAGATAGCTGAATATGAAGGATTAAAATACTCAAATAGTAGTTATTCAATGAACTCAAGTACTCAAATTCATGTGTGAGATGATTCATGAAAATGTTACAATAAAAGTTACCAAGTCTGTATGTGAGTAAACGTTCATTCCTAAAATGAACTAATAAAAAAATATCACAACTAGATCAAACCAAAATTATTCCCTCAGTCTATTGCTCACCGCCTATTTATTTCTTTTCTCAACGATCTTGGGTTCATTATTTCAAAAATCAGGAGACAACTCGTAATCAACTCTTCAATCAAACGAAATCCTTAGCGAACTTCTTTGTTCACAGAACTCTCATTAGATTCCCCAACTTTCCATTTAAAATATTCAAAGTGAAAAGTTTTTCATCCACTTTCCCAAATGATATTCAGATCTATGCTGCTTGCAAATTGCTGCCATTTCTCGCAACAATTATTTCAAAAGGTTTCTTGTATTCATTACCTGGATTTTACATTGCTAATATCATTTCTACGGTGTCTTCGAACGATAACTGGAATGGGATTTCCGTTTTTGTGGTGCCTGGAATGCTAATACGTATAATCTCAAGAGCGTAAAAGTACTAAAGGTTGATAGTAATTGTGAAGATGATAATGAGGAAAGTGTATGATAACTGAGTTGATTCAGAATAACGATCAAGAATGTCTATATAATAATTCAACTTTAATACTGAATAGAATAGATACTAGGTTAGATATTCAGAGAATATCATTAGATAAAGTTATTGAAACATGTATACGGAAGTAACTTTCAATTCAATGATTAATTCTCATAGAAAAACTCAATTCATGAAAAGGTTATCTGGTCACATATCGTGGCAATTCAATTTATTTCTCCTTCTGCTCTTTTCAAGTCTCAATTCAATTAAAAATAATTTTCCAAACTTTTATTTTAACAATTGTCTTCGGACCTGAACAAGTACTAAGCGATTGTTTTATCTTTATTGGGTAACGCTTTGCCAAAATTTGTATGCAAGTTTTTGCTATAAAGAGAAAGTTGGCAAGATCAGTACTTATCTGGATTATTTCAGAAATTGTAAATGTTCCAAACTGATACCAAACGTGCCAAGCTGCCTTTCACCATCAACTGAATAGGAAAAATATTATTTATAAAAAATTTAATTACTTTTTGGCCGTCGGTTATTATTGTACTGGCCGATCGGTAAACAAATTCAAATTCAACTATGAAAATTCTTGACTTGCGTGAACTCGAAAATGCAGGCAGGAAAATCCTCCAGAGAATCACCAAAATATTTTTTACGTATTGGAGTTACTGACACTGAAGTCGCACTCCCACGAACTTCAAAATCTTTATATTTTCAAAAACTGATACACTCATAACTCTCATATGCTGAAGATACCTACCCTCATAAATACAATATATATATATATATATATATATATATATATATATATATATATATATATATATTATTATATATATATGTATGTATATATATATATATATATATATATATATATATATATATTGTTATGTTATGAAAAATTTGTTATATATTTTAAAAGGAAAAAACTCACAAAAAGAATAATTACTAAATAGCTAGTAGTTTCAATAGATTGTTTGTACATAATTTTTGGAGTTCTATTTCCTTTATTAAGTCTCTGTATAATATGAATAGATTAAAATATCCAAATACTATAACACAATCAATTTCATACACTGTCATAATGATAACAACCCATAATTGTTCAAAAGACAACAAAAAGTCTAGATTTACAAAATCATCCCGAATAAAATGTGATCAGCAAAATTATAAGCTTGAAACATACAGTATATGAAATTGTATCTAACTAAAAGTAGCCAATGGGAGAACAAAAAACTTCTTGATGACTATAGCCAATCAGGGAACAGTATGGTCAAATATAAGATTGGAAATTGTGAGAAAATAAGAACGAGAAAGTGTCAGAGACAATTATTACTGGAATTGTATATAGTTTATAAGGAAGGAAAAATATTTGTATTCATAAGTTTTGACAAATAACCCCTAACAGTGATAATGTGACAATATAGTGCGCGAATTCAAAAATTCAAATCGAAAGGAATGAAGGAAAATGGTATCCAGGAGACGGAAAAACAAAGCCACGGGGAGATTGAAAATAATTTGAAAACGAATGCCACGTTTTATTTGGAAAAAAGAAAAATTCATTAATTTCAACATTATAAGCAGAAAATCAACATTACCTTATTTGTACACCATATACAAATATTCCAAAGCTGAGTTCTGAATTTGTATGGTTCTTTCTTTTGGTATTGGAGTTCCTGAGAGCATTGGAGTGAAATGAAATCCAAATCCTGGTGTGTATTGAACAGCGACAGTTCCAGACAGGTATAAACTTTCCTAGTGCACATCACGAACTGAACAACTTCACTAATAACTCATATTCCATCAGAAGAACTTTATTTCATTTGATTTCGAACTATTAAAGAAATTTTCACTTTCAAGGTAAAAGTGAGGTTGTGTATATTTTACCCATGAACTTTTCTCATGATTATCCATGAATATTTGTAGATTCACCATAGAATAAGTTATCTATCGTAGGCCAGGTGAATTTAAGTTTTCCTGAATGAAGGAAATAATTGCTTTTTGATACTGTCTCGTTTCTTTTCCACAATTATCAACAATCATACTTATAAACACTGAATAGGAATTGACATCAAGCAGTGGCTAGTGGCTCAATTGCCTGAACCGGCTATCTGAGATAAGAGGCGTACCAACTGAGTTTAGCTGTGGTGAGAAAAGTGATAACAATTGGCAGCAACGTGACGAGAGAACAGTGACGTTAGCTAGCAATTATTATTACATCATTGCAATATATTATACAGGGCGAAAATACTCATCTATATCATAACAATTTGGCTCACAAAGAATAGCGAGAATTATTAGCTATCTTCATTTTATAACAACAATTTATATTTATACAATTCATCATCACATAACAATTTAGCGCCCAACGCGGTGCAAAAATATATATAATAATAACATATATCAATAATAATAATAACATAATTCAATAACAAAATTCTAGATTTATAAAATTCATTCATTACATAATAATATATATATATATATATATATATATATATATATATATATATATATATCCATAGGTTGAAGCCTCCTTGGCGAGTAGATCTCCATTCTCGTTAGGAGAAATTCCACTATGGCCTGCTATTCGAACTGAATTGATTTGTTTGTTATTATTTCGTATGCTTTCGTTCAATTTCAAGAAATCTGTATTTACGTAATTGTTTTTGATTCCCCGTAGTTTTCATTTAGGTGGTATAGAGCGCATCCGACATTGGTATCTCTCAGAGATCCTTCGGTAAATATATGCTCGTATCCTCTCCATCTCGTGTTCAGTTCATTTTTTAATACAGTATTCCGAAGTTTGTTTGGTATTACTTTTATTCTCGAATTTAAAATTATATTCAGAATTTTTCGAAAATCATTCGATCTGGAAGTTTCCCGAATTGAATTGTTTCTTCAATGTTTGTCGTAGAGATGAAGCTTTCAACTAGGAGTGATGTTTTGAATACTTTATTGTGAGTACCAAGATGCTTAGGTTATGGATTTTTTGTAGGATAGATCTTCTCTCTTCATATACTTCTGTTAAGAATTTGTTACAGAGAAGCTTTCTTCTGAGCTTCAGAGGGGGCTCCAAACATTCGTTTCCTATCACATTCGTATGAGTGGATTCAAGAAAACACATAGCAAGTTTCAATCCTTCATTTTTTATCCTCTAGATCTTCTGCAGGTGAGTGTTTGCGGCTGTTCCATATGACATGCTGTCATAATCCAGAATGGATATGACGAAAGATCGATAAAACATGATGTATTGGGATACTGAAATTTCGAAAAAAATTTATAACTTTTTCAATTTCATATCTGATATGATTACAAAAAATCTGATATGGGTTTTATAGGTAAGTTCAAAGTTTGCTAAACGAATGGATTCCGGAAGTGTGAACCTTTTTCTAGTGAAAGTGCAGACTGCCGATTTAGCTTCTGATATTGTGAGACCGTTATCGTCTATCAATCCCCAGTTTCTCTCATCGCTGTACTGAGGTTATTGTTACATAGATCGATATCTTTGGTGTGGTTATAAATACAAATACCATCTGCAAATTGGAGGATTTTGATATTAGGGTCAAATATCTTGTCACAATCATGAGTATACATTATTAATAATAAAGGACCAAGTATACTCCCTTGAGGAAGGCCTAGACTCATTTGCCTTGGTTCTATCAGCACTTTAGATGTATTTATGGTGAACGTCTGTTACTCTATAATTTGTGTACATTATAAATCAGTTATTTTGGAATTTTCAACGAACACATTTCTTCAACAAGTATATCGAGATTGACATTATCATATGCTCCCTTCATATCATTGAAGAATGCTGAGGTTGGGTGAGTCGCGATTTCCACGGTAAATCTACCTGCCCTGAAACCAAACTGACTTTCTGACAGCAGTTTGTTTTGTTCTTACCAGTGTTCCAACCTAGTTTCGATCAATCGTTCGTGAGTTTTCAATGTAAGATTCACACAAATTCGATTAATCCAGATCTTATTGAACAAATAGGAAGGTTATATATCATTTCAATTACAATAATGAAAAACAGAAAGACAACGACAAACTTAAGGACACGAAAATATTGAAACTTATTCAAAAAATAGAAAAAAAATCCAATACAAAGTCATACATGTTTGTTTTTCTTTTAGTTTTTTGTAGCAGAAAAAAAATTTGCGTGGAAATCCATTTGTTTATAACATTTTAAAACGCCATGTGAAGTGGAATAAATAGAAAAATTTAATTAAACGGTTTTCTTCACATAAAAGATTCAATATAAATTGAACCAGAAAATGGTAGATCTCAGGTGAAAAACATCTTTCACTATGTGCTAGTCGGGCTTGCCACTCCTACTGAGAAGGAATCTTTTATCTAGAAACCTATCGAGGTGGGAGATTTTCGGAGTGTTTCTTTCTGTCACTAGGTGCCGCCAGTTAAAAGTTTTCTTTTCCGGCGTACCTATAGGTGTTATAGACTCGATGATGGTTTTGGTTATGTTGTGTCTCGCTTCAGCCAGAGCTCTTCGGACCTTTGGCTGGTTGACTACTCCGTACTGATGAGGGCCAAAAAAGCCTGAAACCGGTATGCGGATTGTTAGGTGAACACGACATAAATTAAACATAATCGAGCTTATCAGAAAGAAACATTTGCATTCAATGTCCATTTATATGGAGGTATGCATGGATTTTCAGGTGAATATCATTCAACGTTCTGCGTGGTATTTGCCAGGAAAGTATTTGTTTTTCACCTGAGATCTACCATTTTCTGGTTCAATTCATATTGAATCTTTTATGTGAAGAAAACCGTTTAATTCGATTTTTCTATATATTGTTATGTTTTGATAAATTGTAAATATAAATTGTTTTTATATTAAATGAAGATAGCTAATAGTTTTCGCTAATTTTTTGTGAGCCTAATTGTTATGATATAGATAAGTATTTTCGCCCTGTATAATATTTTTTACAATGTAATAATAATTGCTAGCTAACGTCACTGTTCTCTCGTCACGTTGCTGCCAATTGTTATCACTTCCTTACCACAGCTAAGCACAGTTGGTACGCCTCTTGTCTCAGATAGCCGGTTCAGGCAATTGAGCCACTAGCCACTGCTTGATATGTCAAATTTCTATTCATTCAATGGTCATAAGTATGATTGTTGATCATTGTAGAAAACAAAAGACAAAGTATCAAAAAGCAATTATTTCCTTTATTCAGGAAAATTTTGTAAATCTAGACTTTTTGTTGTCTTTTGAAGAATTATGGGTTGTAATCATTATGACAGTGTATGGAATTGATTGTGTTATAGTATTTGGACATTTTTATCTATTCATATCATACAGAGGCTTAATAAAGGAAATAGAATTTAAAAAATTTGTAAAAACAATCTCTTGAAACTAACAGCTATTTACTAATTATTCTTTTCATGGGTTTTTTTCTTTTTAAAATATATAACTGGTTTTTCATAACATAACAACATTCCTAAATTTATATTCAATAATTTTCTACTAGTTAGAAAATTTTGAATATCAATTTCTTTATTTACAGTTATTGAATGTACTTCAACTAATAATATTTTTCTACTTTCAGAAAACTACTCTGCTGGATTTCCCACCAGTTCAAGAAAAACAAGTTCTTCAACGATAACTATTATTTACAACTACTAGTACTACGTTCTTTCGTTCCAGAAAAACTTGACTTCAGACATCTCTTCGGATCAAGAGAGAAAAACTTTTCAAGATATTATCATATATGACATTTTATATATTATTATTATCTTACTTTCATTTTATATTTCATACTGATATTATTTTCAATTATCGATTTTACAATTACTGGTACTCTTTCAATTATGCTGTTTTATTATTTTTCCTATCTCTTCCTTCAGTTGTTCTCCATATTCATATTGAATTGGATATTTTATTGATTTGAATTTCTCATTTTATTTACTTTTATTTTGTGTACATACTCTTTCGCTTTTTCATTATTCATACATAATTAACATATTATTTTCATTTATAGTTCATTAATATACCTTCATTTTATTTATCATTATACCTTTATCATCATCATCATCATATTTCTTATAATATACTTCTTTAGTATTATTATCATTATCATTTTCACTTTTATTTCTCACATACATTCATTTTATACACAAAATATTTTTAATTTTCATTTCTTTTCATTTTTCTTCAAAATTCACCTTATTTATTATCCATTTCTATATTTTTCCTTCTTTATAATCTATATTGTTTTATATTTGTAAACATTTTCAATATTGTTTTTCACTTTACTTTATCTAACTAATCTGTACCAATATTTGTATCAACTTTTCTGTTTTTCAGTATTTTTTTATTGTTATTCAATATTGATGTTTCCTTTCTTGAAATATCCACTCATGTGTTGTTTTTGATTCCTCAAATATTTTTCTCATTGATGTATTTTTTCTTTATGTTTGTTTTCCATTTTATTTTATTCAAATATTTCTGAAATCATACCTATCTATCAAATTATTTTTATAACTTTTTTCCATTTTTTATTCCTTAACTGCCTATCAAATTTGTTAACCTACAATTTATTATTCCCTAGATTTTCATTTTTATTATTTGTCTCTCCTTCTATGGAATCTTGCTTGTTTTGTAACTGCAAGCCTATATTTTATTTCACAAATTTTCAATAGAAATTTCATGTTAATTTTTTCAACTACTTTCTTTTTCAAAACTCCAAACTTTTTTCGTTTTTGATCGTCATATTCATTCAACTTTTCTATTTTTATATTGGACATTTTACTATACATTATTATTATTATTTCAAACTCTGTATTACTTTCTTTCATTTCAAAAGTTCTATTCGTTCTATTCACCCTGTAGATGTCATTGATTTGCATTACTATTATTTCTTTATTTATGTTTCCTTTTTTCAACTCAAAATTTTTGTTAGCCACGTTCATGTCATTCATTTTCATTATTATTATTTTATCATTTTCATTCCCTTTTTGCAATTCAAAATTCATCTTCACCATATTTCTGTCATATATTTTACACTATAACAATATATATTTATATATATATATATATATATATATATATATTTATATATATTTATATAAATATATATATATATATAGTGTCCGCCAAAAACTTGGAACCATATGGGATTTTTTTTTAAATCCTCAGAAAATTTCATTTCTCATATAAGTTGGTTCATTGAATTTGACTAAATACGCACATAGCGGTTATCATCAGTGGCGGGAATCGGCCGTTATCCTAAATTTACTATGGAGTTAAGTGACATTACTATGGAAACGATCGGAAATTCTTATGAAAAAAAGTTTTTTGCTAATTAAAAGTTATTCCCAGTTATCCAGTTCAGTCCACCAATTACCAATTCCAATAATTGCTTAATGAGTTGGCCTCATGGAGAAATCAACTCATTAACCAGTTTTTGAAATTAGTGATTGGTGGACTAACCTGGATAACTGGGAATATCTTCCAATTCCAAACAACTTTTTTCAGTAATTTTTTTATGATATTTTCCATAGTAATGTCTCTTTATTCCATACTGAATTTAGAATATTGACCTATTTCCGCCTAACTGCACGACACTGATAATAACGGCAAGCGCGTATTTAGTCAAATTGAATTCACCAACTTTTATGAAAACTGAAAATTTCTGAGAAACCATTAATAAAATGAAGTCCCATATAGTTCCAAGTCTTTGGCAGACACTGTATATATTGTTATGTTTAGAAGTAGGTTGAATGTTAAAATTGAAATAATAATAATAATGAAGAAAAAACCCCTAAATAATAATATATTCGTATTTGGTAATCTGTGCAATGTTATTTTACAGTTTTTCTGAAGATTCTACCATTTTTCTGAAACCTTGTATAATATTAATCGATGCCTATGTTTGAAATAAACATGTTTTCAACATAACAATCAATTGGCATGATTTCAAAATATTTAGATATCAAAATTTATGAATATATTTTGTGATCACAAGCAGATAACAAAATATTAAAAGTTCAAACATCCTGTATATGGAATTGGATCTGAACACAACAGCCAATGAGATGCCAGGAGAGATCTTGAGGCATAAGGTAGTAATTTTGAAAATGAAGAAAAGCAGAAACGTTAAAAGAATAATTTTACATGTATTATATATAGATTATAAACTAGTTAGAAAAGTTTCACAAATAAAAACTGTCAAAGAAGTGAAAATTAATGAAAAGTGCTACAAATAGTGTGTCAAAATCGAAAATTCGAGAAGAAAAACAAAATGTGTTGGTATCAAGGGAAGAGAATCAACATGCAAGGAGATGGTGAAAAAAATTATTTTGGGAAGAACTACGTTGAAAATTCAAATTTGGAACAAACAAACAATCTGGAATAAATGACTAATAACAATTTTGGGATGAAACAAAGCAATACAAATAAAGAAATAATGTTAATAAATAGTAAAATGTCAAAAATAAAGATAGAGCAGAATTTAAATGCAAATGACAATAAAAAAACAAGAAAAGTTTGAACTTATGAAAAAGAAAATAGTTGAAAATGTTAAAATGAAATTTCAAATGGAAATTTTTCAAATAAAATATATGCTTGTAGTAACAAAAAAGTACAATTCCATAGAAGGAGAGACAAATTATAAATAAAAAATTTAGGGAATAATCAATTGTAGGTTTAACAAATTCAACAGGAAAGTTGGGGAATAAAAAAAAAATTAGATAGATATTGTTTCAGAAACATTTCAATAAAATAAAATAATATGGAAAATAATCTCAAAGTAAAAATACAAAGATAAAAATGACTAGAAACAATTTGCTAACCATCAATGAGAGAAAAACTGGAGGAGACAAATCATCAAATGAATTTAAATTCGAAGACAGAAAATAATAATATTAAAAACAATAATATAGAAACATAGAAATTGAAACAATTATTGGTACAGATCAGATAGAGAAAGTGAAAAAAAACAAATATATTATTAAGGAAAAATATAGAAATGGATAATAAATAATATGAATTTTGAAGAAAAATAAAAAGAAATAAAGATAAAAATATTTTGTGTATAAAAAGAATGCACATGAGAAATTAAAGTGGATATGATAAAAATAATGATAATGATAATATTATAAGAAATATGATATGATGATGAATGATAAATAAAATAAAGGTAATTAATGAATAAAATAATATATGTATGAATAAGTATAATGAAAGAATATAGGCACAAAATAAAAGTAAATAAAGTGGGAGATTCAGATTAATAAAATATCCAATTCAATATGAATACTGAGAATAATTAAAGGAAGAGATAGGTAAAATTATTAAAACTGAGTATAATTGAAAGGAGTACCAATACTTATAAAAATCGAATGAATATTGAAAAATAAATATATTTTAAAATTTTTAATTAACCTCCAAAAACGGTGGTTTCTGAAAAAAAAGAAAGTAATATTAGTAATTGTAAATAATTAAATTGATATTCAAATTTGACTAACTCGTAGTAAAATGTTGAATATGAATTTAGGGAATTTATTATGTGTAGAAGTAGGTTGAATGTTTGAAGAGTTGAAATGATAATAATAATACAGAAAACACCTATAAATAATAAAATATCCGTATTTGGTAATCTGTACTATGTTATTTTACAGTTTTTCTGAAGAGTCTACCATTTTCCTGAAACCTTGTATAATATTAATCGATACCTATGTTTGAAATAAACATGTTTTCAATATTACAATCAATTGGCATGATTTTAGAATATTTAGAAATCAAAATTTATGAATATATTTTGTGATCACAAGCAGATAACAAAATATTGAAAGTTCAAACATCCTGTATATGAAATTTGATCTGAACACAACCGCCAATGAGATGCCAGGAGAGATCTTGATGCAGAATTAGTAATTTTGAAAATGAACAAAAGCAGAAACGCCAAGAGAATAATTTTAATGTATTATATATAGATTATGAGGTAGTTAGGAAAGTTTCACAAATAAAAACTGTCAAAGAAGTGAAAAATAATGAGAAGTGCTACAAATAGTGTGTCAAAATCGAAAATTCGAGAATAAAAACAAAATGTGTTGGTATCAAGGGAAGAGAATCAACATGCGAGGAGATGGTGAAAAAAATAATTTTGGGAAGAACCACGTTGAAAATTTAAATTTGGAACAAACAAACAGTTTGGAATAAAATCAGTTATTAGCCGAGAAAACATAAGGAAAATTTGAAGAACACTACCAGATGAAGAAATCACAAATGCAGAGTTAACATTACCTTTGCTTCATTGGAATATCATAAAGGAGGAGAAGTCCCAGTGACGACAGCAGTAGCAGTTTCCAAGAACGGGAGAGAATCCGAAACGCTGAGCAGTTTGGTACATGAGGTTCCAGGTATTAGTTGAAACCATAAAACTTGTCACAGTGCAAATAGGAACTGAAATTTGAAACAATTTTCATAGAACTCTTCACGAATTACTTTAAATAACACATAACCTACAAATCGAGGTAGAATTCATTTTATTATTCCATAATTTCATTTTTTTGCTGTATTAACTTGTTTCTGAAGCACTTATTAGGTTATTTATCACAGACTAGGTAGTAATAAGCTTTTCCTGAATAAAGGAAATTATTATTTTGATGAAATTCCACTTTAATTTCAATGTTTCATCTACAATGAATTGATAATTTCTGAAAATGACGTCAAGAGCGCTCCACAGTAGAACCAACTTCTGATATTCCCATTGGCGTACCGATTAAGTTAGCTGAAGGTGGAGGAAATAAGATAAAGGAAAGAAGGTGAAGAGCATAGCCGGATATATTGAATATTTATTTGGGTATTTATTCATCAATACATATTGAATAAAATGTTTCATGAAACAGCTGTAGGCGAACTGGGTTTGAAATTAAAACTATATTCCGTCTTTCGTTATTTTTACATTATTCTGAACGCACTAAGAGCTCGAATTTCGAAGTTGTAGATTGGCCTTTGCTGACAATTGTTGGTGACCTATCGATGTTGCATGAAATTTCCTGCCTCCGAACTTCACAGCACTACGTTGAGTTTCACTCCGCGAAATTTGTGAATTTTATATATATATATAGATATATATATATATATATATATATAATATATATATATATATATATAAAATTCACAAATTTCGCGGATATATATATAAAAACAGTGGGGAATAACGGGGATCTTCAGTCAGCACAAATGTTGAACTATGAAAAACTCTTTAATACGTTGGACCGAGCTTCGTTTCAATTTTGAAACTTCTTCAGGGTCCTAAAATATGTAAATTACATTATTGAGAAAAAAAATACTCAAGATGAAGGAAGTACTTACAGTAATCTGAGTGGTTGATTAATGTACATTTACTTTAAAAAAACGTAAAATATGTAAATATTTGTCGAAATGGTGTTATATCTTTGACGTTTCGAGTGACATTGAAGAAGTTTCAGAATTGAAACGAAAGCTCGGTCCAACGTATTAAAGAGTTTTTCGTTTTTCATAGTTCAACATTTGTGCTGACTGAAGATCCCCGTTATTCCCCACTGTTCATACCAATTTACAGTCGTTATTTCTGAATTCATATATATATATATATATATATATATATATATATATATATATATTTATTCATTACATAAATGCTTCACTCTCATTCATGTTGATACTCTGAATTGAATTGGTTCGACATACGTTATTGAATAAAATTTCATCATCACGTAATATCATCAGACTAGATCTACCACACTGGGTGTAACAAATCGTAATTTGAATTATGTTGAAAGCTCTGAAAATCGGACACGATGATATTGCTCTTTGTTTGAAAACACTCTCCTTCTGCTCAATAATAAAGGAATTGATTTTCTACAAATCTATTTTCCGAAAGAGAAAGTGAATTTATGAGAAAATAAATATTATTCCACCTGACGAAAATACACTCACCGAATTGAGAAACATCTCATCAAACTCTGTTCACTCTAATTCAACTTCTGATTTCTCAACAACGACTTCACACAGTTCATAAGGAACATATCCTCACCACCGCACATGATTCGATGAATGTCACCAAAGACAGTCATACTCGAACTTGGAATGCATGGTGCAATGCACTCCATACTGGAATGTCAGAGTGGATTCTTGTGACGGTCACCTTGAGAAAATGTCCTCTCAATTCCCAAATCTCAATGTCACCTCAATGACAGGGCGATTCAAGCTGGCGGGGGGGTTGGTCGTTGGAGGTCAAGGTCATGCGGGGAGATCCAGGACCGGCTCAAATCTCATACTGTTCCAGATTTTTTTTTCCCAAACTTACCTCACTCATTGCTGATACTATGCTGTTTCCATTGGCAACAATAATCAAGTCTTGTCCTAAGGTAATGCTCAAGACTCTGTGTTCATTCTATACCACTGTGCGGAACTTCAACAGAGCCTCTTCCACTGTCGACTATTATTATCGATTCTGCTAAACTGTTCGATGAATTTTCATTGGATTCTTAACCGTCTTCAGGATAATTCGGGCCACTATATGTGCTGTCTCTTATGCATGAACTTTCCATACTTCTATCACTTATCACATAATTGTAGTTGTCTTCAGAATCGTTGATTATATCTTGAAAATTCATCTTCATCTGGAGCATCAATCTTGTGATTTCCACCGATAAAGTTCCCTACTCCACTTTTCACATCTGTAATAATCTTTGTTAGAATTTATTAAATATGCTGTTATCGTTTTCCCGTTCTCGGGACTTGAAAAACGGGTCGACTTGATTCGGATAATTTCTCTGGTAATTTTGCGCTGCCTGATATTATGCGAAACTAACTTATAACTCTCCATGATGAGATGATGAATGAAAGGTGATAATATTTCATCAGTTTTGGAATAATATTCAGTTTTCCTAATAGGGTAGCAGCTTGACAAAATTGTGGAATGCAGATAGTTTATTGATGTGAATTCTGAATGTGGAGTTTTGTTGCATTCATTTCTGTAACATTTGGCGCATAATTCAATAAATCACCTTTGTTTTCGTCACAACTACCTTGATCATGGGCTGAGACATGATTATCGAATTCGTGATTTTTCTGATGTTCAAGTGTACTGGATTCATCTTCTTGGATTGATTCAGCTGGCTTGATCGTTCTATGATTTGTTGATTTCATGGGAATTCTTGACGAACTTGATAAGAGTTTCCATATGATTAGACTCGCACAATGAGTTTGCTAATCTCGTTATCATTATTTTCCAACTCTTCAATGATTTCCTTTCCCTTTTCTTCACGACTGCTCTGCTCATTTCGTTCCATTGAATCATTTTCGCAGCTGCAGTTTCCAAACCAACTGTCTTCTGTTTTAGTGAGTTCGGTTTCGGAAGTCTCAAAGCATTCTAGACTTCGCGATGCACTTTTATCAGTACCGTCTTAAGTAGATTCTAATGATTGTAAAGAAACATTGACTTTGTGTTCCATGTTCGACTTAGCATCTGGATGGTCGGAATTGGAAAAGTACAATTTCATTTGTATGCCAATATTATTTTATTTTCTCTTTTTTGTGGGAAGATTTGAGTTTCTACAGGTTCCGGAATGTGGGCGGATCGCAATGTTTTTTTTTTTCTGATAGGAATGATTTGTTTAAGGAGATGGTACTATCGAGAATGTCTGACATTCTAAGGCTCTGTTCTGAAATAAGAATAATATTTCATTTCAGTAATAATACAGTTTGCTCGTGAATGAATAGATTGCAGTCTCTTATGAAGTAAAGTTTGTTGAAGTGAAAGTACCGAAGAAGTTATTTGGCTTATACGCTTGTTGAATGAATTTGTTAAATGAAGTGAGTATATTCCCACACTCCGAGTCGACAACACAAGTGCCATCAAACTCGCAAAAACCCTGAAATTTCATAAACGTTCAAAGCATATCGAGATGAGATATCACTTAGTTCGTGAAAAATTCCAGGAGGGCGTCATCAAAATTGAACACATAAATGGACAGAAACAACTCGCCGATATTATGACGAAACCTTCGCCTCGTATGCGTTTCGGAATGTTGAGGAACTTATTAGGAGTCGTTAGACAAGAAGAAGAATGAAGGAGGTCAACCAGTTATCTTGAGAGAAAGTATTGAAAAAAAAATAGCTGGAATGTATTATCAATGTTATCTTGTTTATAAATCAATGAATAATTTCTTTCGAGTCACTGTCACAATTTTCTTATTTGAACCATACTATTTTGCATTCTGTTTTACACAAAGTCTCGAACATATATTTTTATTTAATTTTTAGATATTGCGTATAATTCAACAAAGTTTTCACAATACTGTTTTTAATTGAAAAATGGGACTTTGTGTTTCTAGAAAATAAGTATTTATTTTTGCTACATTATCAACGTTATGGAAGAATTGAGAAAAGGAATTTGTGTCTGTGATATATAATGTAAAGAGAGTTGGCGGCGTGCAGACAAGCATTTATAAATTCAAAAAAAGATATTCTCGGGCAGGGATCGAACCCACGACCTCATGATTCCAGTCAAGTGCTCTCCCAACTGAGCTACCAAAGACGTACGTTCGCATCTGCGATCGGGATATCACTTTCTGGAATTTAATGTTAGTGTGTTAAGGAAAGTAATGAGGTAGAAGGGAACTCATTCGCTATCGAATGATCATCACCTTTCACCTTGTGTCGTCGACAATTTGCGATTTTCAGCAGGGGTCAGGTTTGATCCTCGTCCGAGGATGTCTCCTTCTAGAATTTTAAAATTATTGTTCGCACGCCGCTAACTCTCTTAACATTATATATCACAGACACAAATTCCATTTCTTAATTCTCAAATTCGGCCTGATTGTTCAATGGTCTGAGATCCACACCTGACTTCTGCTGAAAATCGTAAACTGTCGACGACGCAAGGAGAAAGGTGAATTGGATCTTCATGATCATTTGATAGCGAATGAATTCCCTTCCACCTCATAACTTTCCCAAACACACTAACATTAAATTCTAGGAAGCGATATCCCGATCACGTTATGAAAGGAGTTATAGAAATAACTGGGTATCTAAATATAGATAAAAATTTAGACTTCCACATAAAAACTATCTAAAAAATAAATTTTCGAAACTACTGATTGAAAAAAAAATACTAATTTGAAACAAATCTTTCAAGAAGCATACCTTAATTCCTAGTTTTTCTTATTCTTCTTTGAAATAATCATCACTAGTATCTTCAAGCTTTTTTTTTTGTTAGGTAACATGTCCTGAAACAAAAAGACATCAATACATAAACAACAAAAACGAAATAAAAACAATTATGAGAAAAGAGAATAATGATAATATGAGAACAACAATTTGATTTATGGTTTTTCAAATGCTTATTACACTCATATGAATTATTGGTCTGAAGAATAACCTGGCACGAGTCGCAGAACTGGTATAGATCTGGAATTCGCAGTTTGAGAGGCCTAGAGTGTAGACGTGCCTATTCTAACCTCGCTTTTCTCCTAATTATTCCATAATATTCAAGCAAAGATCTCTTTTTTTGGGTGAAGAAGTAAAATTCTTATTTTCTGAATAGGGCCGAAAATACAAGTAGGCCCTAGTTACGTAATCATTTGCGAGTGTATTGCGCAGAAAAGTGCTTGTGAAAGTTCAGTGGCCAGTGCGTTGGGGATGGATTCAGTTGACTAGGTGAGTTCAAGTCTAACTTTGAACTTGCAAGCCCAGACACTGAACCCCTGGTCGGCTGGCTCGACTAATTAAAATTTTTGGCGACGCCCAGTTGGGTGTGGTAAGCCAATCAAACCCGATCTGGTGAACAAACCCAGAGGTACGAGTCATTCGATGATTGCTCGCAGTCGGAGAAACTTTGCAAGCCATGACAAACGGCTGAATAGAACAAAACTCCGCATAAAATCAAGTTCGAATGGAACTCGATTAAATGGAGACAACGGAACATAGGGAGAAAAAGCCCCCTGACAAAGGGGAGCGAGATGAAGACTCAAACCGAATGGAATTTGACTTTACAAAGCCGCAGCTAACTACATAGGATAGCGTAATCCGAAAATCCAAGTGCGGGCCGAGCATGGTTGTTCCCAATTTCAGAATAGGAAATCCAATACTACAAAAGTTAGAATTGCATAATAGTTCAGAAGGTAGTCTAGAGGGGGGTCACGAAGGGCCAGGTCCCCCTTCCCCTTCCATCTCATTTGAGGACGCTTGAACCGACTCAGCAGAAAACTCCCCACAAAATAAGGGAGAAAACTCAAACCTGAATTATTCTGCACAAAACATAGAATCACCAGGAGGAACAGACATTTTCCCAATTAAAGACATATTTCGAACATTTTTGGATCAGGAAGGAAGTATTCATTCTTTTGTCGGAAATCTCGAAACAGACGAAATCTTAATTTTTATCAATATGAAAATGATCAAACCTCAAACCTCCTAAGTGCATCTGAGGTACAACGGACCGTGCACGAAGGAGGTTCGGTCATCGAATATGGAGTAGGAAATGGAGGAAATTCAATGTTAGAAATATCTCCAAATATATCGGAAATTCTGAATAAGACAGTAATAGAAAACAGCCCTAAACAAAATTGTCTAGCTAAATTACAGAAAAGGAGGTCTAGAGTGGTAGTATATGCACAGAAAATCAACTTTCGGAATCTAATCTTTACCAGCGGAATTATGAGCCCGAAAATCCAAAAAACCCAAAAATAAAAAGAATAAGCCTGGAGCAAGCAAAAATTAAGAAAATCATCAGTGAGGGGAAACAAAAACTGAAAGAAGAAGAGCCCTGCGATTACGAAGGGACCTCTATATGCCACAGGATTCCATATGAAGTAAACGATGGCCCACTTATCAAGCACTTGTGCGTCGGCTCGAAGGCCAGAACACAAGCACAAGTAGGCTTCGAGCTCTACACCAAAGACGAACACAATAAATATGTGAAACAAATGAAGGCATTCGAGAGCGAATACACTGCAGGAAAAAACAGTGACACGGACTCGAGTCAACAAACCCCCTTAGCCCCCAGGGTGAAAATGCAAATGCAAGAAAAAAGCAGAACAGTATACGTGGACTTGGTTTACTACAACCCCGAACGTGAAAAAGAAAAAATTGAAAGAGGAAGCAGAAAGGACCTGGTACAAAAAAGGAAAAAAACTGCAAAGAAAATCTGAGGTGGAAGCCAAAAAACCCGAGGAAGGTAACACAAAGCCAGAAGAGGCTGCAGCCGCAAACTTTAGCAAGGGAAAAATCCCAATCAAAGACCTGCTGGAGGCAGGCCCATCCGTATCGAAACTGGAAAGCCCAGCACACCCAACGGAAAGCCTAGAGAGGAAAAAGAGATCCCACGAAAAACGGTTAACGAATCTCAGATATATCGCAACGCATCAGAAAAGCAAGCAGCTATCATAGGACCCAAGAAGAAATGAACCTGTTAAGAGGTGATATAGAAAGAGAAGCCCGAAAAAAGACTGTAGCAGGCCAGGAGTGGCTCAACATGCAGCTTGAACAGGAATGATCCGATGACATTCCATGCCTTGTACTAGCCCAAGGAAATAGAGACATATTATACAAATATGTCTCTACATACATTCTAACGGACAAGTATGAAGATGAAGCTGATTATCAATCCAACAGGTTGAACATAATTGCCGGTGAAGAATTTTTGAAGGCATCCATGAACATAAAGGGGACTTTCACAGCGCGGAGTAACGCGGCAGAAAATTCTAAGAAAAATAGCTGCAAGAAGGAAAGTGGGAAACTCGCGATACCAACAAGAAGAAACAGCATTAATGAGAGCTCATATATTCGTTTCTCAAATATGTATAAAGTTTGATCCAATCAAGAGCTGAATACACAGGAGTCGGCCATGAATACCGATATGGAAGTGCAGCTTACTGATGCACATAAAAAAGCGTTGAAAAAGAAGAATGATAGAAATACCGAGAAAAAAAAAGGGCGCAAGAGCGAACAAACCAAGGAACCAAGCGAAAATGAAAGGAAGCCGCCCCCTAACAAGCGTAAATCACAAGAAAATTCAGACAAAAACGCCAGAAAGGATCATAGGAACACCAAGAAAAAACAGATGCCTTCCATTATTGTAGATGGCATACTCCCTCTGAGGATAGGAGCGCAAGAGGCCCTCCAACATGGACTTGAGGAGAAATGCTCTATCCAAGTTAACAATAAGGGAAGTAAGCCAACAACAGCATTGAAAACATTCACAGATCAAGACTTCGACGAGGTCCAAGAGAAGATAAAGGGCATGTATGCGAAGTATCATACCTATACTAAAAAAGATCAAAAAGTCCATACTTTCGTACTCCGGGGCCTGGATAACGACCCAGACCACGAAGATATCAAAATAGACTTGGAAGAACGAGGAATTGAAGTTAAAAAAGTCATGAGGATGAAAAAAGTGGAAAAGATACTATTCGTTCTCTCAACCAACCATAAAACTACACTCAACCACCTGAAAAGTGAAGTACGAGTAGTACTTAATACAATGAACACTTGGGAAATCATGCGTTTTGACAAGCGCATTACACAGTGCTACAAATGTCAGGAATGGGGCCTCGCAACGAGTGGATGCCACAAATCACAAAGATGCGTGAAATGCACGGAACAACACCACACGGGAGATTGTACGAAGGACATGTAGCCGGCTGAGTGCTGTAACTGCGAAGGAGATCACTCAGCTAATGCTAAGATATTCCAGGCATACAAGAGAAAAGGGTACGCCCAGGACCGGGCGATACCCCTCACAGATAACGAAGATAACACACGGCCAAGAGGCCAAGAGGCCAAACAGGTGCTACCCCACCGAGGCGAGAGAGAGAGAGAGAGAGTCAAGAACATACGTCGCCAAATTTCCGGCGCTACCTTACAAGGACGAAGGAAGGAGGCAGGTCAAAGACCCGTCACCCCCTTCAACAGGAAAGGAAAATACAGGCTTATGTAGGTTTGCCCTCCATTCCTTATTCTCCTACTAGTCCCAATATCCTAGACAATAGTATATTTGAACTTTCAAATGAACTTAATAGCCTAGTGAATATTGAAAAAGTTGAGGAGCTACTGTATACGCTACATAACGAACTACTGAATACACACCCGGATAATCGGGAAATGGCCACAATGCGTTTTCTAGTTTATAATGGCAGCAAATAGGGATATGAAGGCATGTATGCTCAATGTGAATGGAGTTGCGGGGAAGTTTACGCTTCTCAACAACTTCATTCACGAGCATTCTATTGATATAATGTTTCTGTCCCAGACCAAGCTCCGACAGGGGCATAATTTAAAACTCAAGGGATTCACTACCATCAGGGCGGATAGGCAAGGGGAAGATAGAGCAGCCGGAAGAGTCGCAATTCTAATAAAAAACAGTATACCATTTGTAGAGATTCCAAAAAGGAATGCAAATATTGAGCATATGGGAATAAAATTATCGGATGAAACGTCCATATTTTCGATCTTTAATCTGCCGGAAAATAAATTCATCTCCCAGGATCTCGACAGTCTGTTTAGTGCTGCCAACAGGGTAATCGTGGCAGGCGACTTTAACGCGCGGCATGTCGAGTGGAACGGCGGGCCAACAGAAATGAATGCGAATGGGGCAGCATTGTTTAAATATTCTTCAGATAGTGATGTTATGTTGAAAGGAGTGAAGATCAAACGCACTATCCTCTCAATGGCACGTCATCGACAGTTATCGACCTAGTTGTACAAAAAAATGTACCTGACATAAGTCCATCAACAGCTTCATGTGGAATGACTTCCGACCATGTTCCGATCGTCTTCAGCTTACATCACAAAGAATACTCGAACCTCACAAGAACGGGGTTTGATTATTATAATACCAACTGGAAAAAGTTCAGAGAAATCCTGTACAGAACAACTATCATTAATGAAAACATTAATAGAGAAAGTATCGATTTTGAAACCCGCAAACTTCTGCAAATTGCTAGGGACAAAACAACTAGGAAGGTAACTGTGAAGGGCGGCAAGTTTGTGATTCCACAAAATGTCACAGATTTAATTAAATTGAAAAACGCTGAACGGAAAAGGTGGCAAACATCTAGAAACCCAGCCAATAGAGAAAATTTCCTAGACTGGGAAAAGAAGTTGATGATCTTATCAATAAAAATATGAACGACAAGTGGAATCGCAAGCTTGAAGACCTCAACGTCCGGGACCACTCATTGTGGGACATGGCTTAGAGATTTCAAAGGAAAAGAGAACCTATTCCAGCCATGATGACTGGGCCTAGACGCTCGGTGATAGAGCCATTGGAGAAAGCTGAACTATTTGGGGAATATTTCAGCAATGTCCATAAAACAGTTGTTGATAAGTTGGGCGCCGTTCTTCTTAAAAATATGCCGAGAAAGTCAATAGTCCAGCTGCTATATATAATCAATGCGATTATAAGGTGGCAGCACTATCCAGACTGCCCCAAACAAGCTGAAATAATTACCCTGCTGAAAAAACAAAGATAACATTGAAAACTACAGGCCTATCTCGCTCTTGAGTGTCATAGCCAAAGTGGTAGACAAGATCCTTCCGAGTCGTGTAGTGAGAATTGTGGAGGAGCAGAAAATCATCCTGTCGGGTTCAGGAGAGGCCACTCAACTACCTCGCAAGTAGCCCGAGTTGTTCACGGGGTGAAGGAAGCTTAGCACAGAGATCAAAACGTGGTCCTGTTGGATACTCACAAAGCCTTTGACACGGTTTGGACAGAAGGATTAATAACAAAAATGACAGAGGCTAACATGCCTTTATACTTGGTAAAAACTCTAGAGTCATACCTAATTGTGTGGACTTTTAGGGTGAATGTTAACGGTACCAGTTCGTCGGAACATTCAATCGGAGCGAGGGTCCTACAGGGGTCTTCGCTGTCACCGATCTTGTATTCCTTGTAAACCCATGATTTCCCGACCTTCGTTCGGACGAGTACGGCTATGTTCGCGGATGATACCGCGATCTATGCCCACTCATTCCATAGCGAAGAGGCTGCCAAACAGCTCCAGATCCATCTGGATCGGTTGGTCATACCATATATGAGGGATAACAAGATCAAGTTGAATCCCACCAAAATGGAGGTCGTTAACTTCACGAAGAATCGAACAAACGTGAAAATCCTTGGGAAGTTGAAGGTCGGAAACAATCGAGTGACAGAGAAGCCCTCAGTGAGATACCTGGGAGTGGAGTTGGATGAGCGTATGTACTTACATAAACATGTCGCGTTGGCATTGCAGAGGGGAGAGGCCGCATTTAAGCGCACCTATCCCCTCATTGCACTCAACTCCAACCTTTCATTGGATAATGAACTCAGATTATACAAACAGGTCATAAGGCCACCTATGACATACGCTTGCCCAATTTCCTGCAGCCTACCCAAAACTCAGTTATCGAGACTGAAAAGGCTGCCGAATGAAGCACTTCGTATCGCCACGAGTAGCAATACATACATCCGTTTGGACGATCTACGCGAAGTGGCGGGGGTGGAAAAAATCACGAATTTCATCAGAAAGGTAGCTGATAGAATCTACCGTTTTCATCTCCCTAAGAGCCCGCTCACAGCTGGCATTACAAACATAAGGAGAAATCAGCCAAGGAAACACGGCGTGATTTTTCAATCATCAGAATTGTACAACGAAATTGATTTGAATAATCGATAAAACAACATTCGGAAAAAAGTGCTTGCATTAAAACACAAATAACAATTGAAGTTACTGGTGGACATCCGCCCCGCCAGAACCAACGTTCAAATCAGGATTTTAATAGATAGAGCCGGCCGGCGCTTAGTAGTTCAACGACCCATGCTCATCGGCAGAACGTTGTTTTATTGACATGGCAGGCATCAAGCCCTCAATTCTTTCAAGCAGGTTTTTCTTATTTTTTCTGTAAATACGATACTTAAGTGAATAATTTTAATATGTAAAAACGGTAAATAAATATAATTTTTGGAAATCAAGTGGACACAGTCCATGAGCGCAAACAGGAGGGATCTTTCAAATAATACTTCCTTTCAAATCCTCAATCCTAACATATTCCAAACAAACTGACAAACACCGGCAAGACCAATCCCCTTCGCCCCCATAGGATGCAAGATGGATGGCCCAACCCTCCAGGAGGAAGAACAGAAACCTTGTATTTGATGTATATAGTAGGATTAGTATGTAACTATGTGTATATATCATGAATACATTTTTATTGATTGATTGATTGGTCTGGGTCTACATTATGAAAAAATTTAGTTCTCATTGGACCGGCAATAAAGCCAAAGGAAGAATAAAGCAGCGAGCCGTCATCCCTCTCGGCTTTTATGAATCCTTTGGTCCTTTTTAAAGTCCGATGTGATTCAAATTTTGATATTATATACGCCCAAGTATCCTACAGGTTCCTTGCTATGTTATTATCCATAATAATGATGTGAGCGAATGTAATTCACATTGGATTGACACGAATGTTGACTATCGCTTGTCACTCTATGCGAGACGACCCTAATAGTTGATTAACATATTTTTTTTAACTCCTGTGAATATTTCTCCCAACATGTTCATAGACGTAATAAACAAAAGATTATTTGAAATTTTGTAGTAACAGCACAATTTTTTTTAGAAATATTCTTTTGGAATACCTATTTCAGGAACAATTAACAGTAATATTTCAAGAATTTAACGAACGTATCATTAATAAACAATCTCTTGTCACGTTTTTGCAAAGCCTCCTCACATTACCGTATAGATGATTCTAAAGAAATAATTATAAAATATATTTATGCTCGCATGTGTCTGTCCTATATCTGCAGGCATTTGCACCTTAACCAAAGGAAATTCGGTATAATATTTTTCGCAACGAATTTTCCAGACCCACCCTCCGTTCTATTTTTGGAAGTAATACACTTGAAACAAAGTTGATGAACACATTTTTTCAAACTCCTGCAAATATTTCTCTGAATGAGTCTTTAGACGTGTTTCCACCAGTAGTATATTCAGGAGAGATCTGTTAAAACGGTGAGGAAATATGTGAGGCGTTTTCTGTTTATTTGGAAAGCTTGTATAAAAAAATTGTTTATGTAACACGTACGAAAATAACTCAAGCGGACATCATCTTCGGCCTCGTCTAGCGCCTCGACATTTCGATTATGTGTGACAAGTACGCAGAATGAGGTTTAAGTGGACGAATCGGAATGTTTACGGACCAGGTGCTAGCAGAACCTGAAATAATTTTTATATTTGAAACCATGTAGCTTTCCAGATTAACGAAACGGAAACGCCGCACATATTTTCTCGCCATTTTTTCTGTCAGCACTAGTCAGGAAATATTGTTCATCACTTTAAAAAATACAGTATTTGACAATTCGAGAAAAAAAAAAACTTGAGGTTTTTTCATCCATATTTTTTCCGAAGAAATGAGCTATGAGATATTTTTGGAAAAATCATTGAAGGCCAAAATGCAGCTGTTAAAGAAGTATATTTCATATAAAATTCCTATTGGCTGCGAGGAAATCGTGTTCTCTTACCACGAAACTTCAATTCATCTATAATGGATCGGTCTTCTGAAACATTTTTAGGGAATAAATTAGGTATAAGTTTTCTGAATAAACAAATTTGGTAAAATGGCCATTTGTGTGTCGAGCATATGGAGATTGAACAACCCTGGATAGCTCATGTTATTTTATTTTACAAACCCAATACATTTGAAGAATAATTATGTTCTCAATAATTTTTCCTTTGGTGAAATAAGAGTGGAAATTTGAGTCTTGTACTATAATTACGATCAAATTTGATGGTACAGAATATGTTAACTTCAAATGGAATCAAATTTCAGTCAATAATGTCATGCAGTTATGACACTTTGAGATAAATTAACCGCCGGAGTTTGAAAATATTTTTGGTCAAATTAGAACTCTCATTACACAGTTGCCTATAGTTTTCCTTGCACGTTGTCTTGATGTGAATTCTCTATCACGGACATGACAGACACTCTGTCATGTGTGAAAGTTCAAATAGCATGTCAAATATTTTTCACTTCACTAGATCAACTTATTTTAATAGCAAATACATATGTAGACTGATTAGTAAAGATAAAATCCTACTTCTGTATTATCTTTTTATTGTTTGCTACTCATATTATTTTTCAGTTTTTTTTTCAATCAGGTATTATCTTTACATTGTTCTGCAAATGGAAACTGTTGGACAGTAAAACTATCATTATAATCATTACCATAATGGTTAAGATTTCATTAAACATACGGGGGATCATTTTCGGTTTTACCTAATACGGTACGTAAGACTTACAAGATCTGATATCAAAGTAAGTCCTTCGAGTTAATTGGAATATCTCTTCTTCTATCACTTTCGTTCGAACAAAAAACAAATGATTTGGGGTGGTTTCTATCAACACCTACTTTCATGGCTTCTCAGATGTAATGATTAGGAAATCAACATTTCCCAATCGAGTGGGAACCCAAATCGTTTCCTTTCATCAAGCCCTATGGATAAATAATGTCTCTCAAAACGGAGGACTGCCGATAGAGTGAACGTTCTAGACATAATTGATAAAATTCATTATATGTAACGTATATCTACGTCATTTTGAAGGGTGGTGTGCATGAAATATCCCATGTGTTTTCTGATCCTTTGTTGACATTCTCCATTTGACAGTAGCAGCAGAATATTTTCCTTTGTGGAGGTCCATCATTCACATCAGAAGGTTCTGGGGTTTCGGGCTCATCATGTGGCCAGGACAGAACTAGTATCTCATTATTTCCTGATCGTTTTGCAAATTTTCGGGGAGTTTATCAGACACCAATGCTAGTACGTATGGTACACAAGCTATCATCATTTCTTCCGGAATATCCGCGAGTTGTCTGCTACTCATTTCCGTTATATTGCGTAAGCACGAAAAGGCGATGTGGGAGTATCCCAATCGTTTAATATCCTCTCGTGCCATCGCTGGTGTAGGTTCTATGATTATTTTTTCGAGAGATAAGAAAATTCAAACACAAATGCCCAATGTGTTGAAATATTGTTGTCGTTCATAGTTATACAGAATCTGTGAAGAATGTTTCACTGCGCATATACTCTTTCAACCCCAAGGGAGGAGGTAAATCACCAAAACTATCATAATGAGCAACTATGGGTCCTTTTTTACTATAAGCTACCCAATGCATCGCTGTTCCGTTGATACTATCGATGTTCAATATAGCAGACTCGTCTTTGAATGGTCTTGATTCGTATCACGCATGAATACTCCTCAGAATTTCTTTCATTCCAAAGCTTTTGCATAGTTCAGAATATCGATGTCCAATAATGGTCTCCGAGTCAGAGAGTTCATTGGTTTTTCAAATTGTATAGATTCAAAAAGAGTCCTAACCCAGAGCGGTATGGCTTGATATATTAGCGCTTTTTTCCAGGAAGGGAGGCCATTTTTCGTCTATGCCTGGTGTTTTCCGCGATCTTTTTTCTCCTAGCATTTGGTATATCAATGACAATATACCACTTGTCTTGAGAATTGGTATCATCCTAAGTGTTTGGATATTCTTCTTTCCACCCAACTGTTCCAAAGCCTGTCGAGCAGCGATGCGAGCAATTCCAACATCTTTTTCTATATGTTCCGAGTGAGTTGTCTCCTGCCTTCTTCTTTTGGTCTCGAGTGTTCTTAACAATTTCAGTTTGGAAATATGTTTCTTTCCTTCTGACATGTGTCTCATATCAAACTTTCGTTTAGACTTCATTATATTCGTTACCGCCCAGGCTGCCATCTTTCCACCAATACTAGCATCCTCAACAGGACAACACGATTCCATGCACTATGTTCGAGTTCTTTATCTGCTGTCTCGCGTCGATATCTTCAGGATTCAGATCGTATGCTCTGTCGTGTTCCTTACATAATTTATCCACCGCGATCCTTCCTTGCTAATCTTTTCTTTAGCTTTGTACCAAGGCCGCAGTATTGGTAATCTGGCAGATGCAACTCAATGTGTTCATCAATCCAGACCCAGCAGTATTTCTGATTCGAGAGCGAGAGCACTCAATACGTCTTCTCTTTACGGCGAAATTAATAATAAAAATAGTTGCTTGATATTGAAACACTCCAATATGAGACTTGCACAGTTGAAAAAAAAACTCACAGTTGATAATATAGACAAGAAATTGGAATGTGGGGAAAATCAACAGAAACGGCATGGATCATTGCTGCCTTCCTCTATCAGAGAAACCATAGTGGAACCGTCAGACTCGGGATAAACAAATTTGATCATCTCTTTATTGAGTCACCCTAATGTATTGAGATTTGCTAACATATACATATATTCCAAATATCTGTATCAACAGAAATATGAATACTTACGTCGAGTATTATCATCGGTTGATGAGCTAGGCTTCCACCCCTTTGGAGACCGTTGTGAAATAATGGACCCTTTGGAGGCACAACAAAACTCTGTATTAATTTTTGAAGATGTCATTTGCGAAATTCAGGATGTGATCACATCATATTTCAGCATGGGAGGACATAAGGATATAGATAGTTTTCACCTGGCCCAAACCTATAGTACGATACCAAAACAACTGGTGAGGGGCGATGCCAACTTTTTAATATTATTCGGATATGTGGGGAATGTTGGGAAAAAAAATATGGGTTTGAGGTAATCGATTGAAACAATTATATTGAAAATGGTTCTTCAGTTCATGGGTGTACCTAGTAGAGTGAATATCTTTTGAATCATGTCCCCTCGACGAAGACAATGATGAAATTTGCTTGAAATGCAAACTCATTGGAGCAACCGAATCGGTGAGGAAAAATATAAATATCAAGTCGAGGCATGTCGAAGAAAAATCAGAACTCGAGAAATTCCATGAGGCTGTAATGAAACCTTCACAGGTTCTTTCCACCCCTACGGAACATAATGTTTCTCCTGTGAATGCTGCTGGTACCGAAGATCATCCTGAATATACTGAAAATAGCAAAATGGATTCTGTGGAGGCATTTTCATTCGCACTTGGGTTCTATCCTGCACACACCATCTCCATCAGTGACTTCTACAAGTTGGATGGAGGGTAGTAGTGGTGATTACAGTTACATTATCTGACCATACATCGAGGGTTTGGGGAATGGAGAGAAGGAGTTTGACACTCAATCTGGCGTACGTATTGACCCTTCGACTGTAAAGACTCACATTTGAAAAGTTGAGATACGATTCACTGATAACATAATTTTGCTGTGGGATAATAACACAAAGACAGCAACATTCAGCGGGAGTTCTGAACTCTATGAATTGATATTCTCACGGCTACCCCTGGCGGCACTCAACTCGAGAATTAAAACCGAAGATCTGCAGTCATACAAAAATATTCTGTTCCATTCAAAGTTGCGTATGAAGGCTATATTCCAAATGAAGGACTGGAAACCAAAAGTATGCGGAAATTCGCTGAAATAATATCTCCATTGCTCAACGAAGAGAAGGGTAAAACCAGTAATATAGCATCTACACCCAAGATGAGTGGAACCATAGATACATTTGGTCTCTTTCTTCTACTATGCACATGGTGGGCTGGTTCCGGAGAACATGTGCACGTATGCGCCCACGTGATCTGATAATCACCTGGGCATGCCGATTTCTCTGACGAAACTCAGCAGTTTCATCAGCTGAATCTCTTTGAGATCTTCTGGGTTCAGAATTATGCTCCCAAAGTTGGTCTCCCTCTGGTGCACCAAAGCGGGACACTCAGTCAGGATGTGCGACTATGTCTCGTTATCTTCCAGGCACCATCTGTATACGGGATCATCCGTGATCCCAATGAGTTCCATGTGCCTGTTCAGGTGATTGTGTCGCGTTAGGAGCCTAGTCACATTCCTATTATCCCTTCTGTTGAATGACACAATCTCTCTTGAAAGTTCCTTCGAAATCCCCTTCATTAGGAGCTCCGATTGCCTTATGCATGGCGCCTCCTGCCATGTTTTGATGAACTTCTTCTACAGCAGTCCTTTCATGTTTGAAATGGCCATGCTATTGGGTATCCCCAAGATTGGTTCCGGTCCGATCCACTCTGACGTCAAAATTGCTCGAAAGGGAGAATAGTTGGCCTACACTTAAGAATGAATTCCCAGAATATATCGCTGATATGACCCCTTGACTGACGGCCGATATCTTGAAATCAGTAATCACGTTCAAGAAAAATGAGAAAATCACTATGTGGTAGTTATCCTTCTCCTGGTATGGTTGTGTATTTTTTTTCAACCTTTTTTACCCATAAATGGATGCTCTTTAGTACGAGAAATTCTCCTTATAATTTCCACAGTACTGGAACTTTCTAGCATTCAATTGCGGCCGTTTCAATCGTTGTCCCAAGAAAACGCCCGAAAGTGGTTATGAAAATATTATACGGCAACCGTAACATTGAAAGCATATATTGATACTCGATTTGCCTATGAAACTCACCTCTAAAGCAGAAATCCCGATGCTTTCAGAAATGTTCAATAAATCGAATTATATCACCAAAATTATATCCATTAAATGCCCAAAAAGATAATCAAAATCACCATGAAACCATAATCTATAAATTGATTATCTTCAATAGAGAATATATATATATATATATATATATATTGATATTATGACTGTCCACATTTCATTTTCGGTGGCAAGTATTCAAACACTTCTCGCTCGCTCCTGACCATAGTTTTTGTTCATGCCTTAGAAAAACCGAACTCGTTGAAAACGTTCACATCAGATACACTGTTAAAAATCAGCAATTCGAACGTCTATTCCAAATCGATAGGAATGAATTGGGAAATTATAAGATAATGAATGAAATTCGTTACAAAATCATAAAATGTACAACAAAATTTAGGGTTACTCTTTATCAAGAAAAATACCCCCGAATTATATGTCAAAATACTTCCTTTCAACAAAACCGAGAGTAATCCGGTTGAACAGAGGTGATATATCCACTTCAAGCAGCCCAAAGCCTCAAGGAATTGACGTGGCAATGATTTCTTACGAATTCGTTAACCAAAATGTGAATTCACAGACATTTATTTGGAAATTTTGAATCTCTGTGTTTTGATTGGATTTTGTATTAACTTCAAAACACGTCTCGTGTGGAAGATGGGAGTTTTCTTCCACATTTCATGTGTTTTGGCATTTTTATAAACTGACTAGTCCGGCTATATAAAAATTGGGACCATTTTTCGATACGTGGAAAATCGCGTCTTATTCAGAGCCGTGGCATAGTGAATAATTGCTTAATGGATACACCATACTTTCGAATTCCTGAATCCAGAATTTCAGCTGCTTTGGAATTTCTGTTAGGTCAATATCTCTATTGATTAGATCATAATATGACATAAAACTTACCTTCGCTGCCTACCTATTCGAACGTCATATTTGCCAATTATTATTTTCGTTGTCATTTTGTATACTTTATATATTGTCCCACTACGTTATTTAAATTCGAATTGAAACTATGGGGGAAATACTATATGATGATTAAAAAATCAACAATTTCAGAAACAAAAATCATTCACATATTGAAACCTAGTCGATTTTCGGAGGGGTTGATCTTAGGGTTAGAATTTTCGAAAATAATTTTTTATTATGATCTTTCTCTGCGATATCAACACGCTTTCATTAGCTTGACCTGTATGTGTAGATGAATGTGATGGAATTTTTCAATTCAATTTTCACCCACGTCTAGACGTCCAAATTATTTGAAATTTTGCACACGTATCAAGAACCGATGACAATTCATAACAATTACCTGGTTGATTTGTTGAAAATATGAACAGAAAAATCTTTTTATCAATATCCAATTGAGAATGTTTCCCTTTTCAACATGAATTACCTGGTATTCTCGCCAATATTAATGGTGAACAAAATGCATAAATCACTTAACAAAGGTTTGGTTGAGGACGCTGGTCCCAGTACTTTCACCAAAAGTTAGTCCCATATGGGTAAATCGAAGGAATAGTTTTACTTCCGTAGTTGGAGGTTTATAAAAAATCATCGTAGCAACATGAACTGGAAAGTTAGAGATGATAGGAATTGAGTCAATGACCAAAAAATTATCTTTGATGTAAAAAAGCGTGGGGTGCTCCTTCTATTTACTTTTCATAAAGACTTCACCTTTACGAATAGCAAAATAAAAGATTTGAGACAACTGATATCAAGCATCCCCCGCTCTTTTGATACGCTTTTATTAGCTCCACTTGTAACTAACAATGTAATCAAATCTCACAAGTTGAATTTGACCCACTTCCCGAGTTCCCGTGACAATGCATTATGGAATTTTTGTTAGAGAAAAAAACAAAATCGCGGCTCCAAGATGGCGGACAAGATTTGTGTTAATGGTCTGATTAGATTCAAAATTGGTATGTGTTTCCAGTGTCGGAGATTATGAATCTTCTGTCAAAATTCATAAAAATCGAGATGGCTGCCACAAGATGGCCGACGATCTCTGTGATTATGGTTCGATTTATTCAAAATTGGTATGTGGGGGTTTCGGCGTCGGAGATTATGAATTTCTTGTCGAAATTCATAAATTCAAGATGGCGGACGTGTTTTGTAATTATGGCTTTCATCAGCTTCACTTGTAACTAACGAACAAAGTATTCAAAGCTTGGAAGTCAATTTCAATCTACTTCGAATTGTCGTTTCGAAATGATATATGTAGTTTGGATGACAATAAGCGATAGGCATTTAGCTCGTCAACGAGCTCCGTTTGCGAAAAGTGTAAATCCAAAGTTTTAAATGGATTTGAGTGTATTACATGTGAAAGCTTTCATCACAATAGTTGTGCAAAACTTCGTGGACTGAAAATTGTGGAAGACAAAGTGGTGAACTGTTGTGAAAAAAAAGAAATATATGATAGTGATGCTTTATTCTTCGATGCCATCGAAGGTATAGCCGGTGACAGCAAGACGGTAGATATTCATATATTCAAATACATACTAGAACAGAAAGATGCTGTTATCACCGAACTGCGCGATAAAATTAGAATTATGGATAATCAAATGAATCTCATGAATAAGATGAGCGATATAAATTGTGAACATTCCAAGGTAAATGATAAAATCGGTGCTCCCAGACAGAAATTTGTACCAGCAAAAACTGTCAATAGAAATGTGTGCAACACAGAACCTGACCTATCTTCATAAGAACGAGATGAATCACATAAGAGCACAAATATTGTTAGTGAAAAACGGACAACTTCGTATCAAAAACTGCAGTCTGCAATCAGATCATCAAATGAGACTTGACACTTACATTCACTTGGTGTATGATGATAATGTCCAAAATGCTGCCGGATCAAACCAACACGAGTGGACGGAAGAAACTAGAAAGAAAACACAAAAAAGAAGAAATCTTCTGATTGGTAGTAACAAAGTAGAAACTGTGAGAGGGGTTCCAAAACATACGTCACTACATGTCTACAGGATTGATCCAAAGACAACTGCAGCAGAAATTAAGACGTTATCAAAGCCTCATTTTGCTGAAATCGAGTGTGAGAGTCTTAATTCCAAATTTCCTGATTTGTATGTGTCATTCAAGGTCACTATTGATGACAGAAATTTTTAAAAGGAATTTGGGCATTTGGTGCATGTATATCACGTTTTTTTAGTGGAACGCAAGATAGACAAACCAAAAATTCAGTATTTAATTCTAATATATTTTTCTTGAATGTCAACACAATCAGTGAGAATAAATCACAAGACGGCTGATATAAAGAGTTACAAAGACTTATATTTCATCTGCTTAGTTAAAATAGGTCTCAAATATAAAGCATCAGAAAGTACAGACATTGAGGGTTTTGATTTGATCACTTCATTTTGTCGATCCAATAAGCGTTGTGGGGGTGTTGGAATATGGGCAAGACGGGATATTCAGGCTAAACGTATTGATGTTCTAGAATATTGTGAGGAACATTTTGAAATATGTGCTATATCTTTCAAAACAAATGACCGTCAAAATATAATTTTCAATTGTTATAGGACACCATGTGGGGAAGAAAGCATATTCTATGACAAAATATCCACAGTATTGGAAAACATTCACAAGCCTATCATGAACTTAATTATTTGTGGAAATTCAATTTCGATAGGTTCAAAAACGATCATTTTGTTTCTTTTTGAACATTATTATTAGAATTTGATCTAGCTCCTTTGGTCCCACTTGAGTTTCTGAGATATCCTGTACATCGATTGATCAAATATTCAACTTCAACAATGAGGGAACATGTTGTATTCTGGATAATGATATATCTGATCACAGAACGATATTATTGGAATTGAATAATTGTAAAACAGACCGAAAATATGGAAATAATGGAATTCTGAGAAGTAATTTCAGTAGAGAGAATATAATTAATTTCAGAGAATGTTTGATAGCTGAAGACTGGACAGATGTTTATGAAATACGAAGATTCCAGGACGCTTTCACATACTTCAATAATATATTTTTATTCAATTTTGATGTTCATTTTCCAAAAAAATATCCCAATGAGAGAAACATAAATAAAAGATGGGTTGACAAGGATGTGATTATTTCTAGTCAAAAGTAGAAGGATTTATCTTTATTACAAAAATGTTATCCAATATTGGCTCCCCTATATAAAGCAAAGAAGAATTATAGTGCCTTATTGATAAAAAAAACGAAAAACATATTTCCAGGAACGCATTGAAAACGCAGAAAACAATACGCGTGCTTTGTGGCAGGTTATCAATGAACTTGCGAAAAAAACGAATTCAAATAAAAATATCGTCCTCACTATCAATGGTCACACAAACTAAACAGTTGAAAATGAAATTATAGTTTGAGAAAACTAAAAAAAAACATGCATATATGGCATTAAGGACTAAAAAAATGAAAATAAGAATACAAATGTTTTTTTATGTAAAAAAAAGCGTGAGGTACTCTTCACTCTTTTTCCATAATGATATTAAGATAACTGATATTAAGCACCTCACACTTTTTCACATAAAAAAACATTTTTTGGTTAATGACTTTATTCTTATTATTTTCAACTTTCTTGTCGTTATTGCCATATATGCATGTTTTTTTAGTTTTTTCAAGCTATAATTTTATTTACATCGAGGTAATTTTTTTGGGCGATGACTTTATTCCTATTATTTTCAAATTCGTAGTCGATATTGCTACAAAGGTTTGGTTTCTCGCTTTTTGAAACTATAATCTTATTCTATCATTGATAGGCACTATTTCAGGCATGAACATGAATCAATCTTTTGAAAAAATTGAATCAAATTGATGTATCTTCTTTTCAGGAGAGTAACAGATTAAAAGAAAAACATTAATAAAATATTCAGGGGTGGTTTTTATCCCCCAGAATTTGGATTTTGTTGAATGCTATTTTGTTTCGCCCCACCCCTGGAACGGAACCCTCATGCAAAATGTTTTTCTTCTACTACCGATAACCTCTGAGATATATCCTATCTCATTACAGATGCAATTTCTATCGCCTGGGAGCAAAATCCTAGATACGAAAAACATTTCTCCTCAGACAAAATGATGAAATGAAAAATTCAAATTGAATCAACAGTTTCCTAGATGAAATTCCTTCAAATATTTTCGGAAGAGAAGAGGGGGAAAAGAACTAGTCTCAATTCTTTATGACCCAAATATTTTTTATCTCAGTGCGTATCCATCTCTGGAATGTACCGATATTCTTTGAGATGTAATATATTTCATAATAAGCTGTATTTTATTTCTATTCTTATCCTGGAAAGATTGTCCTCGTCGTTTTGTTGACAAATCTGGATATTTGAATTTCAGAACACTATTTCAATGGGTTCCCGTTGAATGAATAATCAACCTATAATCCGAAAATTGTTTGAATAACATTCATTCCTCATCTTCTACTCGAGATAATTCTCAAAATATTCGTAACTTTGGAAAAACTTCCAGTAATAATTCGTAGTTATGAAAGTCATTCAAATATTTAGGGAGTATATTTCAACATGATAAAAGAATCATCAAATGAAAGAGCGGTTAATGTCCTCAGCAGTTGAAACTGCTATAAAAAAATACCTCAGCACTCGAATTTGTTTTTTTCCCCATGACGTACCTACACCTAAAATGCCACCCTCATGCAAAATGTCTTCCTTTTATAAAGCATATTCTCTGAGACAAAATATCTACTATGATAGTGGTAGTGTTTATTGCATGAAGTACATAATAGAAAAATCATTTTCAAAATATATAACTTGTTTTGCTGTTTACTTTTCATTGCAATTAAAAATTGTTCAATTATTCAGAGGAAACTCCCACATAACGTAGTATGTATCCCTGGAATGTAACCCTCATTCAATTTATACATATTATTATATATTTAAAATCAAGACTTGGGAAAATGTGTTCGTAGGCAACGAATGAAATTGGAATGACGTGTTTTACGTTCTCATATATAGAAATTATTCAAATAACCAAGGCGTTGAATCAAAGGTACTGACTTTTGGAAAAATTCCTCCTCAGTTATTACTCACCCCTGTAATATCATCCTCATGCGAAATTCCATTCTCGTAATACCGATACCCTTCGAGATATAACCTGTTTTGTCAAATAACTCTGAAAAATCATGTCTATCTGATGACCTTATCAAATAATCCGCATCTCATTAATTCAAATTTCATGATGGTTTTGTTTTTGCATACACGAAGAAACAGCAAGGGACGGCAAGTCGACAAAACTTCTTGTGGGAATGGAAGTTTGCTCGCAAATCTCCTGAGACACCAAGTTTACGCGTTTCAGAAGTTACTGAAACAGCAAATCAATGTTAAAAGTCAGCAGTAGTGCAAACATTGCGGGAAACCGATACACCACCAACCAGCGCTTGTTTTTTCATTCAACTGATTTATGACCTTTTACAAACAGAGGTGGCTTCAGATGTTTCGATATTGCCGCTCCTCAAGTAGAACAAGAATGTCCACGTCTTAAGCTGTATGTTGATGTATATAGAATTCAATTGGATATTTATGGATCCCAAAAGAAAGTTCATTGAATATATATATATATATATATATATATATATATATATATGTAATGTTATGAAAAACCAGTTATATATATTGAAAGGAAAAAACCCACAAAAAGAATAATTACTTAATAGCTATTATTTTCAAGTGATTGTTTTTACATATTTTGAAATTCTATTTCCTTTATTAAGCCTCTGTATGATATGAATAGATAAAAATATTCAAATACTATAATACAATCAATTTCATACACTGTCATAATGATTACAACCCATAATTATTCAAAAGACAACAAGAAAGGTCTAGATTTACAAAATCATCCTGAATAAAATGTGATAAACAAAATTATAAGCTTGAAACATACAGTATATGAAATTGTATGTTACTGAAATTAGCCAATGGGGGAACAACAAACTTCTTGATGACAATAGCCAATCAGGAAACAGTATGGTCAAATGTAAGATTTGAAATTGTGAGAAAATAAGAACGGAAAAGTGTCAGAGACAATTATGATTGAATATTGTAAATAGTATGTAAGAAAGGAAAAATAGATTCATTTATAAGTTTTGACAAATAACCCCAAACAGTGAAAATGTGAGAACATAGTGCGCGAATTCAAGAATTCAAATCAAAAGGAATGAGGAAAAATGGCATCCAAGGAACGAAAAACAAAGCCACTAGAGAGACCGAGAATAATTTGAAAACGAATGCCACGTTTTATTTGGGAGGAAGAAAAATTCAATAATTTCAACATCATAAGCAGAAAATCAACAATACCTCATTTGTTCACCATATACAAATATTCCAAAGCTGATGCTGAATTGGTATGGTTCCTTCTTTTGGTATTGGAGTTCCTGAGAGCATTGGATTGAGAGAGAATCCAAATTCTGGGTGTATATTGAACAGCGACAGTTCCAGCGACAGGTATGAACTTTCCTAGTGCACGTCACGAACTGAACAATTTCACTAATAACTCATCCCATCAGAAGAACTTTATTTCACTTGATTTTGAACTATTAAATAAATTTTCACTTTCAAGGTAAAAGTGAGATTGTGTCTATTTATCCATGACCTGTCTCTCATGATTATCCATGAATATTTGTAGATTCACTTTGGAATAAGTTATCTATCGTAGGCCAGGTAAAATTAAGTTTTCCTGAATAAAGGAAATAATTGCTTTTTGATATCGCTTCTTTTCCACAATTATCAGCAATCATATTCATAAACACAGACATTGACATCAAGACCAGAATAGTGGCTCTATTGCCTGAACCGGCTATCTGAGACGAGAGGCGTACCAACTGAGTTTAGTTGTGGTAAGAAAAATGATAACAATTGGCAGCAACGTGGCGAGAGAACAGTGACGTTAGCTAGCAATTATTATTACATCACAGAACATATTATACAGGGCGAAAATACTCATTTATATCATAACAATTTGGCTCACAACGAAGAGCGGAAATTATTAGCAATCTTCATTTTATAACAACAATTTATATTTACAATTCATCAATATATTACAATTGGCACCCAAAATAATAACAAAATAATTTGTTATATCATCATTACATAACAATTGGCGCCGCAACATAGTGGCAGAGTAAGGGCAATATATCATTTCAAGGCAGAGTAAGGGCAAAATATTATTTCTTGATATTTATCGTAACAGTGGCGAACATTACCAAGTGGCATTTCAACGTGTAAGGCTAGATATTGGTGAATAAAAAATGGATTTGAGAGATGGTAGGAAAGTTGGTTTGGAAGAAGGTGCAGAAGGTAGAGAGAGGGGTGACCAGGAAGAAGGAGAGAGTAGTAATGTGAGAGGGAGTGAAATAAAAACTGAGAATATACAAATGGACAGTAAATTGGATAAAATGATGGCTTTCATAGCAAGTATGAAAAATGATATGAAAGAAAATACAGCAAGTATGAATGAAAATATGGATAAAAATTCAGCAAGTATGAGAAATTATATGAAAGAAAATGCAGCAAGAATGGAAGAAAAAATAGAAAAAAAGAATGAAAAGTCAGAAAAAATGAATAAAAATATGGAAAATGAAATGAAAGAGCAAATAGAAAGAATGAATGATGGAAAAAGGGAAAATGGAGGAGAGAATGGAAGAAAAAATGGTAATATGAAAAATAAAATGAAAGAAAGTTTAAAAAAGAAATAAAAGAGTTGAAAAAAAACACAGCAAGTAGAGAAAATGTGAAAGAAAATATGAAGGATATGAAAGAAAATATGTAAAGAATGGAAAACAAAATACAAACTAAATCTAATCAAAATAAAGAAGAATTTTCAGAAATGCACAAACAATAAGAGACAAAAATAGGACAATAAAATGAGGAATTTTATGTGGCAATAACACAAGAAGTATCCACTATAAATAATCATGTAGAAAGGCAGGATGAGAAAATAAAAGACATTAAATTAGATATGAATAGTAAACAGGAAAGAGTTAAAAATAAAATAAGTACTCTAGATAAAAAAGTAGAAGAAAAGATAAAATTATTAGAATCAAGAAGAACAGACAATAATCTAGAGAGTAGAATCATCAATAATTGTTATGGAATACAAAAAACAGATGATAGCAATAATTCATTAGAAAAAGTTGATAAACAAATACAAAGTATAAAAATGAATCTTGATCACAAAAATAATGAGTTTATACATAATATAAACGTGAAGAATAAAAAATTTCAGATGCAAAAGGGTAAAGTAAATAATAAAGTAACAAAAATTAAAATATATGACAGAAACATGGTGAAGATGAATTTTGAATTGCAAAAAGGGAATGAAAATGAAGAAATAATAGTAATGCAAATCAATGACATCTACAGGGCGAGAATAAAAAAAAAAAAAAAAAAAAAAAAAAATAATGGATAGTGAAATGTTAAATAGAAAAATAGGAAAGAATTTAAATAAATTTTACTTCAAAAAACAAGAAAAAGTTGAATTTATGAAAATGAAAATAATTGATAATGTTAACAGAAAATTTCAATTGAAAATTTGTGAAATAAAATATAGGCTTGCAGTTACAAAACAAGTAAGATTCCATAGAAGGAGAGACAAATAATAAATAGAAAGATTAGGTAATAATAAATTATAGGCTTAACAAATTTAATAGGCAAGTTAGGGGATAAAAAAGGAAAAAAGTAAAAAAAATTGTTTGATAGATAGGTAGGATTTCAGAAACATTTGAATAATAGGAAATAAAATGAAAAACAAACGTAAAGAAAAAAATACATCAATGAGAGAAAATACTAGAGGAAACAAAACAACGCCTAAATAAAGAGTATAGAAAGAAAAGAAAGATATTGAATAACAATCATAATACTGAAAAACAGAAAAGTTGATGAAATTATTGGTACAGGTTAGTTAAAAAAATGAAAAACAATATTGAAAACGTTTACAAAAATAAAACAATATAGATTATGAAGAAGGAAAAATATAGAAATGGATAATAAATAAGGTGAATCTTGAAGAAAAAACTGGAATAAGTGAAAATAAAAAAATATTGTGTACAAAAGGTATGAATGAGACATATGAAAATAATTATGATGAAGATAAAGATGAAATAAATGAAATGAAATATAAATGTAATGATAAATATAAAAGGTATATTGATGAATTATTAAATAAATATAATAAGTTGATTATGTATGAATCCAGAGTTGAAAAAAAAACAGAAAAATTCAAATCAAAAAACTATCCAATTCCTTATAAGTACAGAGAACAAGTTAAAGATTAATTAGAGAAAATGGTAAAACAAGGTATAATAGAAAGAAGTAACAGTAATTACATCAACCATATCGTAGTAGTTGTAAAAGAGAATGGTGAGCTTAGATTATGCTTAGATGCTAGAGAACTAAATAAAATAACAATTCCACAATATGAATCTCCTTTAAATATAGAAACTATCTTTGGAAAAATAGCAAATGCAAAAATATTTTCTAAAATAGATTTGAAACACAGTTTTTGGTTAATACCACTACATGAAAATTCTATAAATTATACTGGTTTTTGTATAGAAGGTGTTGTATATAGATTTTGTGTTGTTCCATATGGTTTACAATCGGCTTGTCCAGCTTAAGAACGAGTATTACATAAAATACTTGACAAATATGAAAATTTTGCATTACATTACATTGACGACATCTTTATATATTCTGAAAATGAAACAATGCATAAAGAACATTCGAAAAAAATATTTCACATATTATATGAAGCAGGGCTTAAAATAAATATAGATAAATGTGAATTTTTCCAGCATGAAATTAGTTATCTAGGCTACAAATTAAATGAAAAAGGTGTAGAAATGGATCCTGAAAGAATTAAAGCCATAAGAGAGTATGTCAGGCCATATAATTCAAGAACTCTTAGAGGAATTTTAGGAATATTGAACTATTTAAAAAAATTAATTCCAGACTTAAGCAATAAAAAATTACCATTAATATCACTATTAAAAAAAAATGTTGAGTGGAAATGGGGAGACGAACAGGAAAAAGCATTTTCCGAGTTGAAAGACATATTTATTCAAAATTTAAAAATATTTCATCCAAACTATGATGAACATTTTCTATTGAGAACTGATGCATCGATGTCAAGATTTGCAGGAGTTTTGATACAAGTACAAAATGGAAAAGAAGTTCCAATATCTTTTGTTTCTAGAATTACTAAAAAACATGAAAGAAGTTATACTGTTACGGAATTAGAACTGGCAAGTGTTATATTTTGTATTACTAAATTAAGATTTCATTTACTAGGGGCAAAATTCTATATTGAAACTGATCATGAAGCACTTATGTCAATTGTAAATTGCAAATATGCAAGTAATAGGGTACATAGATGGGCATTATTACTGCAAGAATATAAATTTGAAATCTGGCATATACCAGGAAAAAAAAATTTCATTACAGTTACTTTAACGACAATGGAGATTGGAAAAACACATACTCCTAGACAGGTAAAAATAGGGATAAATAAAGTTTTTAAAAATAATATAGGTTTGTTTTCTGACAAACAAATTAGGCAAGATCAGTACAAATTAACAAATAAAGAAAAAAGAGGAACAATAAACAAAAATGGTATAGCAATAAAAACAGTAAATGGTGAAGAACTATACGTTATCACAAAGGAATTGGCAGAACAGGTGATTACATATATACATCAGAAATACATACATATAGGGATTAGAAAAGTTTGGTTAATATTTAGAGAAAACTATATAAGTTCACAAGATTTGGAATTAACTAAAAAAATCATAGCCATATGTAAAGTTTCATAATAAAAACAATAAAAATAAACAAAAAGTATTATAACAACAAAAGCTTTACAAATAATATCAATAGATTTTGTTAGTAATTTAATACCAACGTACAACAATAACAAACATATATTTGTAATAGTGGATCACTTTTCAAAATTTATCAAAATATATTCTACAGAAAGGACTAATTTTAAAACTGTTAAAAATCTTTTAACAAAATTCATAGTAGAAGTAGGTAAACCTGAACAAATTATTTTAGACAATGCCACATATTTTACTAATGAACAAATGAAGAATTTTTCACATAGTGTGGGAATACAATTGAATTTTACTAGTATTAGACATCCATCATCAAACCCAACAGAAAGATATATATAGGAGGTAATAAAATATTTGAGATTGACATCGCAGCAAAACCATAAAACATGGGATGAAAAGTTAGAGATGATAGAAAAATATTTTAATGAAGTACCTAGCACTATTACGAAAGAATGTCCTATATACATTATGACAGGAAGAATGCCTGAAAGAGAATGGATTATGAATGAAAGAGATATGCAAGAAATAATATATGAAATAAATATGAGAATTAAAAGAAATGCTGATAAATATATAAAGAAGGAAAGTAAAAGAGGAACTAAAAAGACAAAGTTTAAGAAGGGAGAATTAGTCATTATAAAAGCATTAAGAATACCAAATAAAAGATTAGGTATTTGTGCAGAACTTTTGATGCCTTTTGAAGGACCCTATGAGGTTGATACATCCTCAGACAAGGCAATTGAGAGGAATTCTCAATATTGAAAATGTTTACAAATATAAAACTTAATATTAGTAGTTGTAAATAATAGTTATCGTTGTAGAACTTGTTTCTCTTGAACTGGAATTTTTTAAATTAATTTTAAAAAAAAAAGAAATTGACATTCAAAATTTTCTAACTGGTAGAAAAATTATTGAATATAAATTTAGGAATGTTGTTATGTTATGAAAAACCAGTTATATATATATATATATATATATATATATATATATATATATATATATATATATATATATATATATATATATATATATATATATATTAAAAGGAAAAAAATCCACAAAAAGAATAATTACTTCATAACTTTTAGTTTCAAGAGATTGTTTTTACATATTTTGGAATTCTATTTCCTTTATTAAGCCTCTGTATAATATGAATAGATAAAAATATTCAAATACTACGATACAATCAATTTCATACACTGTCATAATGATTACAACCCATAATTATTCAAAAGACAACAAGAAAGGTCTAGATTTACAAAATCATCCTGAATAAAATGTGATAAATAAAATTATAAGCTTTAAACATACAGTATATGAAATTGTATGTAACCAAAATTAGCCAATGGGAGAACAACAAACTTCTTGATGACAATAGCCAATCAGGAAACAGTATGGTCAAATGTAAGATTTGAAATTGTGAGAAACTAAGAACGGAAAAGTGTCAGAGACAATTATGATTGAATATTGTAAATAGTCTGTAAGAAAGGAAAAATAGATTCATTTATAAGTTTTGACAAATGACCCCAAACAGTGAAAATGTGAGAACATAGTGCGCGAATTCAAAAATTCAAATCAAAAGGAATGAGGAAAAATGGTATCCAAGGAACGAAAAACAAAGCCACTAGAGAGACCGGAAATAATTTGAAAACGAATGCCACGTTTTATTTGGGAGAAAAAAATATTCAATAATTTCAACATTATAAGCAGAAAATCAACATTTCCTCATTTGTACACCATATACAAATATTCCAAAGCTGATTGCTGAATTTGTATGGTTCCTTCTTTTGGTATTGGAGTTCCTGAGAGCATTGGATTGAGAGAGAATCCAAATTCTGGGTGTATTTTGAACAACGACAGTTCCAGCGACAGGTATAAACTTTCCTAGTGCACGTCACGAACTGAACAATTTCACTAATAACTCATATCCCATCAGAAGAACTCTATTTCACTTGATTTTGAACTATTAAATAAATTTTCCCTTTCAAGGTAAAAGTGAGGTTGTGTCTATTTATCCATGACCTGTTTCTCATGATTATCCATGAATATTTGTAGATTCACCTTAGAATAAGTTATCTATCGTAGGTCAGGTAAAATTAAGTTTTCCTGAATAAAGGAAATAATTGCTTTTTGATACTATCTCGTTTCTTTTCCACAATTATCAGCAATCATATTTATAAACACAGAAATTGACATCAAGACCAGAATAATGGCTCTATTGCCTGAACCGGCTATCTGAGACAAGAGGCGTACCAACTGAGTTCAGTTGTGGTAAGAAAAATGATAACAATTGGCAGCAACGTGACGAGAGAACAGTGACGTTAGCTAGCAATTATTATTACATCACAAAACATATTATACAGGGCGAAAATACTTATTTATATCATAACAATTTGGCTCACAACGAAGAGCGGAAATTATTAGCAATCTGCATTTTATAACAACAATTTATATTTACAATTTATCAATATATTACAATTGGCACCCAAAACGTGGGGCGAAATAATGACAAAATAATTTGTTATATCATCATTACATAACAATATATATATATATATATATATATATATATATATATATATATAATATATATATATATATATATATATATATATATATATATATATATATATATATATATATAAATATATAAATATATATATATATATATATATTTTTATATAATATTTATAACTGTGAAATATAAGGGAAATGATTTTTATTTGGGAAGCAGTCAGGTATGTTCGATTCAATTAATGTTCTTCGTTTTTTCAGTCAAGCTTTCGATAATGTTTATTATCTTCATCAAGACTTCTCTACAATATGTGTGAATAATAACAGAATAATATTATTAACAACTATACTTACTAGCATGAAAATATTAAAAATTAGTCATAAAGAGTGACATTAAAAGTTTCTTTCATGAAGGAAAAATTTTTAGACAATGTCAATTGACTTTTTTCAAATTGTCAAAATATATATACAGATGGAAAAAAAAAATATTAAAGAAGATTATTATTCGAATTCAGTTCATTTTGTTTGTGAAAAATATAAGTATAAATAGAGCTCAGATCATCAATATCTATTCGTTTATTAATGATATTATCTTTATTTTTGTTCATTGAGTAACAGAAGAGTGCTTCCACTTAAATGTAGACAACAAAAAAAAATTCACATTCACACATTACTGGAATCGTGAATATCAACAACCTTTTACAAAATAATCAAGGTCAAGTTGGACGCCAAATACACAACTTCAATTTTAAACTCAAACTGTGTGATTTGAATAAAGTTTCTCAAGATTTTTATAAAATTAAAAGTAAATTATATAATTCATTACCACATCATATCATAAATGAATATGAACGTAGAATGAATATCAAATATAATAATATATTCAATAAAATCAAACAAAAAAATATTCATAAATTCGAAGAACTCAAAAATAATGAAATAAATAAAATCAAATTTCAAAAAAAATTGTTCAAGAATTTAACCGATGTGAATATTCCTTTAGATATACAACAATTCTCATCTCTAGGTCCTAAATTTAGTATTTGTCCTAAAAATAAAGATATAAGATTAGATTCTTTACTTGCCAGTTTAGAAGATATTATCCACGAATTCAATGATGACCAACGGAATTTGTACAGAGCTCAGTTCACTAATATCATTAATAATTCCATCAACAATAACCAAGGAACCAATGACCAATTGACTAGAAGTTTTGAAAAATCTAAATTTTTTTTGAAAGAACACCCAGAAATTTGCTTAGTAAATAGTGACAAAGGTAATGTAACTGTTATCATGTATAAACAAGATTATAAAGATAAAAGTGAATTATTATTAAACGATGAAAAATACTATAAAGAGTTGAAAAGAGACCCTACTTCAACTATTCAACTAAAAGCTAATAGAATAGTAAGTTCTTTGAAAACCAAAAGAATAATAGATGAAATAACTGCAAAAAATCTAACAATTAAGAATACTGTAGCTGGAACCGCCATCTTGAATTCATGAATTTTGACAATAAATTCATAATCTCCGACCCCAATTTTTTTTATGAATTTTTATTATAGGATTTTCGATCTACTATTCCTTGTTTTACCCACATTTTGACAAATCAGAATTAGATAGAAATTTTCAATTGCTATAAATTAGATATAAAAAATTATTACCACAAAAGCGCATAGCAGGAGGTCGAAAACATTATCACGAAAGATGAAATCATTAACACCAGTGAGGTGATCCCCTACAGCCCCCCCTCCCCTCTGGGAGCGTACGGGACGTTTATAGGGAAAGGTATGCACCGCAGGGTACAAAAATACCCCCACTTCCCCCCAAAGTCCATTTCATCCCCTAAATTCCGGGTCTTTCAGAAGAAATGTCATATTTCTGAGAAAGAAATGTTTCGTTAATAATGTGATATGAGATGTTACGTACAATAATAGTTCAAATAAATATATTTTAATTTGAATTTGATAATTCTATGGTCTGCAGATATTTTTTAGGGCTGCTCGGAATGAGGTGAAAGAAGCTTTCGGAGTAATATTAGCAGGGATGCGATTCCAAAACTAAAAAAATCTGACTGAAAAACTATTGTGAACTAGATTGGTAACATGGGCGGTTATCCTCAAAATTAAATTTGAATGTGCTTTCGTTTGAAGAATTTTGCTGCGAAGAGAATGCCGTGTAGGTATGCTGGATCGTGTGTTTTCATAACTTTCTTCCCCAGTAATATGATATACCTGATGGGTAGTAAGTTCAGTTGCTGCCTATACTGACTAACATGGTCAAAGTTCAAGTTGAATATGAAATTTATGCCGGCCTTCTGCAAGCGATCGAGCTTGTGCAATTGATTTGTATTCAATCCCATGTAGACAACGTCCGCATAATCTATGATTGGGTAGTAGCGAATAAAACAAGGTTTTCTTTGTTTTGCGTGGCAAAAAGTTTTTAAGGAGGCGAAGTTGATGTAGGCAGTGATACATTTTTTTGCTCGTCTTGGCGATTTGGGCGTCTCAAGATAGGGTATCATCCATGATTATTCCGAGCTTCATTACGCTCTTAGAATATGGAATTTAATTACCATTTACAATGATCTAGTTGGCTTGGGGATTGATTCTGTTCAGGGATCTTCGTGTAAGTATAATGATAGTTTGTGTTTTGGCGGCTGTGAGAATTAGACCCACACTTGGACCTGATTCACATATTTGGGAAAGGTCTCCATTCATTTTTAACACTTGGAAGTCGTCTGCGAATAGATGAAAAAAGCAATGAATATGATTATTTAGAGAAAAAATGTAAAGAGAGAAAAAAAAGGGGCTCCAAATCACTACCTTGTGGAACACCCATCTCAGTTGCCATCCAATAAGAGCTGATCTGATCAATACTAACCAAAGTTTCGCTTCTTTTTCGAGATAAGACTCGAAGAATCTTCTAGTATTCGAAGAAAAACCTAGAAGGCGTAACTTATAATATGTCAAAATCTATGATGTCAAATGCTTTACTGGTCCAGTAGCACCAACATTGTCACTTGCTTTTTGTCCATTGCCAGACTAATATCATCAGTGATTTCAGTAAGAGCTGTGGCTGTGGTGTGTTTATGAAAAAAGCCCGATTGTGGCGGGTTGTGTAGGGAGTGTTCATTCACATAAGATTTGATTTGGGAGTGGATGATTTTTTCGAAGATTTTAAATTAAAGTCATCAGGAGATGATTTCAGTCCTTCCGACGGCATGTGAGGAATAAGAGTTTTCTGCAGTCTGATCAGCTATGCAAATATCACCTCTCCATATGAAAATCATCCTTACACAACATCTCTTATGGATTTTTTCAACTTAAAGTTAACAGAGGATCATTTCAGTTTTCTGTATTTTCATGAGCCATGCAAATACATATTTTCTATATAAAATATGTCGTGACACAACATTATCCACTATGCAATTGTGAAAAAAGTATAGGTTGAATAAGCAGTTACAACTGAAAATTCATAAAACTTCTTCGATTATTTTCAGACATTTATGACACAACGAAAAACAATCATATCCTTATTTCAATCTATATGGAAACAAACACCATTTCCCTTTTCCGAATGGCGGTCGAAAATTGGTCCCTTCTGAAAAAGTTCGTGAGGAATTCGGCTGCCAAAAAATAGCTGTCAGTTATCGTGAGAAATACACGAATTCTAGGCATTCTCGTTCTTTAGAGGGTTTTCAGATAATTTTTGACAAAGTCGAGATTTTCAACAAAAAATAATTTATTTCAAGAAAATAAATTCAAACTACGGCTAATCCGGCTCGAAGAACCAATGTTTCAATATCTAATGATCATAAGTGGTTTGAAAGTTATATAAATTTGACTCTGAATTTTTAAAATCGGAAAATCGTAGAAAGAGAGAACTTTCTAAGCCAATGAAACTTTGAATCAACACAAAAACTCCTCTGCTCCTTGAAGGGGCCCCTTCCTTCCAGCGGCGAGATCTTGTCGAGTACTGGTTGGGTTCGGGATGGAAAACTAATCTTATATTTCGTAGTAAATGAATGCAGAATTTCACGGTCTTGTAGAAAAAGGATTGGACATGGCGACAAGGCCAATAAAATGTAATCGGCAGTTGTTGTCTCTGGAGCACGGAATTGATACTGGTCATCTCTGTTTCGGAGACGACTTCCTGTCGTGCGTTGACACTGATTGATTGTTTTATTGAATGGAAAATTTAGAAATAAAATTAAAGTTGAATTCAGAAAACCACATAGAGCTTTCCTTAACAGAAAGATCATCGCAAACTGAACGAATAAACTATAGATGACAAATACCCAATACCAAACATCACAGACGTATTAGACAAAATAGGCAAGTGCCAATATTCAACTGAACAACTTCGACATTGGAAAAAAATCACTTTCAACGCCGAAGGATATTACGAACTTTTGAGAATGCCATTTGGTATAAAAAGTTCCCCCTCTACTTCTCAACGCTGCTCAAATTCACTTCAAGAACCATAGAAGGTATCAAAACAATATTTGACAAACTCAGAGAATAAAAACTGAAAATTCAACTGGACAAATCTGAATTTCTTACATACGAAATAGCCTACTTAGGACACGTGATCACAACCTCAGGTATCCAGCCAAACCCTGATTAACTTAATTAATTAAAGCCATCAAAGACTTTCCAATTCCTCAGAACACAAAACAAATGAAAGGATTCCTAGGACTCCTGGGCTGCTACCGCCAATTCATTGAAGATTTTGCGAAATCAACTAAACCATCAACTGTATGTCTAAAGAGAGGTGCAAAAATAATACACGTTGAAAAATTCATTAATTGTATCGAACGACCCATTTTATATTACGCCGATTTTGAGAAAGAATTCAATTTAAGTACTGATGGGAGCAATTTTGCTATAGGCTCGGTTTCTTCCCAAGCCTCGGTGGGTTCAGACAGACCAGTAGCCTATGCATCCCGAACGCACAATAGCAGCGAACAAAACCACTGCACAATCGAAAACAAACTCCTTGCAGTCATTTGGGCAACAAAATATTTCATACCATACTTCAACGGCAGAAAATTCAAAATAATCACATACCACAAGCCTCTTCAATGGATGATGTCTCTTAAGGACCCCCATTCCAGATTGGTCAGATGGCGACTTAAATCAGAAGATTTCGAGTGCGAAGTAATTTATGAAGAAGCAAAACTCAATACTAATGCTGGTGCCCTTTCACGTATAGAACTCTACATCAACGAATTAGGCAACGATTCGTAGATTTTTTTTCAAATCACACACCACAGAAGAACTTAGACATAAACATATCTTCAATATTAGGTGGAATACATCCCCTATCATAGCAGACTCAGAAGAACCCAACAAATATTCTAGCACAGAAACCGCTGAAACAACCTCTGGATCCGACTCAGATACGATACACATGAGCTTCAAAAACCCCATTTTAGAAATCCCAATTCCAAAACAACCTCCAATCATGTATAATCACCAAGTTGTAATGAAAAGCTCATTGTATACAAACTAACTTCACTTAACCCAGAAACATTTTCCTTCAAAAACAAAAACAATAATATTATTTGCGAAACTCAACTCAACTGCCAACATGATGGAAATTTCAAAAACAACACTTTTCAGGAACGAATGAAACAGCGATATTTTTTTATGGCCCCAAAATTGTACCCACATTTTGCAATATCGTTGCAAATTCCTTCACATCTCTTGCCAATTAATCAATACGTTGCACTCACGTTTTACAAGACATCACATCGGAATCCAAACAACAAGAAATAATACGAAAATACCACAAATCAATTACAGATTACAGAGGAATGATAAAAAATGAAAAAGCGACCAGAAAAAAATACTACTATCCTGATCTGAATACGGATTTGAAACATTATATTAATAACTACGAGAAGTGTCAAACCACCAAATACGACAGAAACTCTCCCAAAAATTGGAAATCACTCCTACACCTAGTAGACCATTTCACTTCATTCACATCGATATCTCCTAAATCAATTAACAGAAGTTCCTAACTATAATTGATTCATTTTCAAAATACGCTCAAGCCTACCCATTATTGAATAAGAGCGCTGCACACATACTGAATGATCTTATCATATTTTTTGAACACCACGGAATCCCCGAACTCGTAGTCTCTGACTGTGGAATGGAATTTAAAAACGAAACATTATTTGAACTAACTTCACTTCATGATATAAAGGTACATTTCGGAACTCCTGGACACCAAGAATCCAACGCCAACGTAGAAAGACTCCATTCGAAATCAATTGAACATTTCAGACAATTGATAAATGATCAACCCAACGAACATAACATGACCCTAATGCCTTACGCAATACTAGGTTACCATCACTCCATTCACTCTAGCTACCGATAGAAATGATAAATGGACATTAAAAAATCTCGAACCCCTTTCAAATGAACATCAATTATACACAGACAACGTACCAGAACACAGAAGAAAAACGAAAATAATGTATCAAAACTCACACAACGACCTTACCAACAAAAAAAAGGTAATATTCAACGACCCTTTTTCCAAATTGATCGTACCGACAATTCTGAGTCAGGAAATCCAAATGACAACACTGAAATCAACCCCGGGATATTTAATAGTATGAAATTTCCATTCACACCTACCTATCGCATATCCTGTAGGTTGTTGTTCAGACTGACGTACTGACCAGACTCCATTATTCTTTACCTTCCTGGTTTGAGCGTACCTCCAATGTATCTTAAATTATTCACATCGTAAGACTCTAATTCGAGTTCTGAATCATTCGCGTTCGCATCTTGCGCTAGGAGGACTTCAGGAACTTCGCTAACAGCTACTCAAAACTGCTGCATGTCTTTGACTTCGACTGAAATCAAATTTTTGGTTTTACTTCATTTTGTGCTCGCAGTCAACAAACTTGGTCAAACCTTCGCGTGATTTGCATTTTAAACATTCGAAAACAGAATCACCGCAGAAATTTGTCTATATGAAACCCGATGAATCCGTGAATCTCCCTAAAATTATGTCCCCTCAGTCCTGTCAAGGTCGCCAAAAATATCATGACCCAGTTGAAAAGCTACCCACTGTTCTTCTGGTAACTGTCTCAGAAGTAAATTACGTAAAATTTAACAAACCGTTATTTATTTCTTGAGGAAACGCCCAAATACGTTATGTTCCAAAGTTCAACAAATATTTCGTAACTTATAACTTACTTTTTTCTCTCTACTGGTTTACCAACATGGAATGGATGATGACACCGAGATAAAATGAACAAATAAAAATGAAATTCAATAAAATTACTCTGTAATGTGAAGGGCACCTTGTACATTTTTGTTTCATGCGATTGCTTACCTCCTGAAACCGCCTCTGCCAACCATACTGAACGAAATGGTGCGTTATCTCGGCATACATCTGCGAACACTTCATTCTTTATGGATAAATTCACTTGTGTTACTACCGTTCGCTATTAATAAAATCTAACGCTGACATTTCATCGTTCTCTAACAAGTGGTTGCTACTCGGGAATTTCCGTTCAATGAATTTTTGATTGTTATAACTAGCATGGGAGTGCGAGAAGGCATGATATGCAGAATGGAAAGCATACAAGATAAACCTGTTACGAAACCAGAATGCAAATACAGTTATTGGTATAAAATTGTATTGATATGACCTAATCAAATGAAAAAAAGGTGGGATGCTCGACATGAGTTATGTCAAACTATTGAACGCCAACTATTCTTAAATTCTGAGTTAGTGAAATGAGAATATAGGTATATGCTTTTTTACATTCAGGCAAGTTATATTTCATTTAAACAGTATCATTTAGTTCGAGTTCAATATTGGATAAGTCCTAAAGTTATTTATCCCGTACATGTCCCACTAGAAGGCACAACTCACACTTTGAAATCAACACCAGAATGCAAATACAGTCATTGGTACAAAATTGTATTGATATAACCTAATCAAATGAAAAAAAGCGTGGGATGTTTGATATAAGTTATGTCAAAATATTGACCGCCCACTATTTGTAAATTCAGAGTTAGTGAAATGAGAATATAGGTAGATAGCATACTACGCTTTTTCACATTCAGGTAAGTTTCCAAAAAAAATAATTTTATTTATTCTTTTCGAAGGAAAGAGTTTGCCCTGTAGTATGACATGTAGTGGCTGATAAGCTCATAACCACATTAAAGGTATTTTTTACTTTTCATTCCGTGTTGAAATGGAAGCATTTCAGTTTTTTCTTAAATCATTTCCACTTCCGTTTGAATACATATCAAAGTATATCTGAAATATATTTCTTTATTCTTTCATAACACTATATAGTAGAGGAGACCGTGGAAGGTCGACCTTCACCGATCTGATAACTCGATGAGACATATTTTTTATCAAATATAATTTATGAACAAATATACCCATGATAACTTGCCTATCAAAAAGTGTTCAAAGCAATTTTAATTGAATTAATTTTAATCAATTTTCTTTCATCACATTCACTCTTTTGATAACCGAATGAGTTTCACCTCAACTGATAATTTTTAATACACAGAATATGCCTAGGTAGGCTTGCCTACTTATTTCTGCGCATGGCTACCTGGCAAGCAGATGTGAACAGGTAAGTCAATATCTGGTTAACCAATCGAAATTGATATCATAGGTAAGATAATTCAATTACAAAACCAATCGTATAGGCTTGCCTGCAAAAAATCGTACAGAAAATATTATTGCCAACCTATAAAGTTTTGGAATTTTAGCTATTTGATAGGTGCGAGAGAGAAAGTAGAGCGTCCGAGGTCCGTGTGATAGAACAGGACACAACATAGCAGCTGCACGCTACCTGACCGTTGAATGTATCCGAGTGCGCATGCTCGTGTACATGTGAGTGACAGTGACAGCATTTATTTACTCTCGACAGTTATTTTGAACTCTTTTATATGCTTTGTAATAAACGCTTTTAACATCATAAAAGTATTAAATTTTATTTTTCTATATTGATAATTTTTTAAATTTATTATACAAAAATTTCGAAAGTAACACTTATTCTTTCCCGCTTTACGGCATTTATTTGATTTTAAATAATGAATAAATTATTCTTTGTTTAATTTTAAATAAAAAATATAGATTTTTTATCATTTTTAAATTTAATTTATTTGAAAAAAAAAAAAATTTTGAATTTTTATTTTTTCCTAATATATTAAATCATTTATATTTGATTATTTCATAGCTATTAGTATATATAGTGTGAAATAATACAAAAATTGTAATCAAAATTAGAGTTATAATAAATTAGAGCTCAAAATTACTGTCGAGTGTAAATAAATGCTGTCACTGTCACTCACATGTACACGAGCATGCGCACTCGGATACATTCAACGGTCAGGTAGCGTGCAGCTGCTATGTTGTGTCCTGTTCTATCACACGGACTTCGGACGCTCTACTTTCTCTCTCGAACCTATCAAATAGCTAAATTTCTAAGACTTTATAGCTTGGCAATAATATTTTATATACGATTTCTTGCAGGCAAGCCTATACAATTGGTTTTGTAATTAATTTATCTTACCTATGATATCAATTTCGATTGGTTAACATATCGGTGTAGTTACCTATATTGACTTACCTGTTCACATCTGCTTGCCAGGTAGCCATGCACAGAAATAAGTAGGCAAGCCTACCTAGGCATATTCTGAGTGTTAAAAACTATCAGTTGAGATGAAACTCATTCGGTTATCGAAAGAGTGAAGGTGATGAAAGAAAATTGATTAAAATTAATTCAATTAAAAATAGCTATGAACACTTTTCGATAGGCAAGTTATTATAGGCATATTTGTATATAAATTATATTTGATAAAAAATATGTCTCATCGAGTTATCAGATCGGTGAAGGTCGACCTCCCACAGGCTCTTAGACTAATATGTCGAGTGAAAAATAACAGAATAAATTCGTTCTGAAGATATTTGACAAGAGTGCGAGAATTTTATAACAGTCACGAAATCTTAGAAATGTTTTCTATACACGTTATATACCATACTTTCTCTTCAGCAGCCACAGAAGTGATCTGTAAATTACAATTGCAAGGGAATATACTATTCAATAGTCTGCAAAATTGTAGATTGTAGGGGGGTCGATATGGCTCTTCAGCCTCTCTGTACCTCAACCTGTGGGGTCTTTTGCACATTACCATCCATAAATTCAAGATCCGGGATTCCGAGACTACTCATGAAGCACATTAGTTTCCTGGGAGCTGAATTCCTGATGTCTGAGGGTGTGAGTGGAACCCCTTCGAAGAACTTAAGCCTTTCTGCAGTTTCAGCGGAGTTCTCGCAGTAACGACACAGTTCCCTGTCTGTCAGTGGGTTTTAATTTGGTCAGCTTTCCAGTTCCGAAACTCTTTGTTGATGTGAGCTTTGAGAAGACCACAGAAGGGTTCGGGGCTAGCAAATTGAGTGTTCGCGCCTTTCTTGACAGGGCTAACCGCTTTTCCATTGCCTTTAATTCCCTTGTGACCCGACAACCACATCAGAATAACCTGATTATTCGTAGCCAGTTGTCTTAGGAGAGTTTGCAATCCCAAGTCAGTCTAGACTCACAAGTGTGTGACTTCAGAGCTTTGAGTACTGCTTGGCTTTCCGATAGGATATAGATCTCCGCCCCCTGAAGCCTCTTCCGAGGCAGTCTTGGGCGCAAATTACTATAGCATGGGTTTCTGCTTAAAAAGTTGTTGTGGCTTTGCCTAGGGATTCTGAGAGCCTGAAGCTAGGACCCGTTACTCCCACTCCAGCCTTTTCATCCATTTTGGAACCATCAATATACCATACTGATGCGTTCCTTCTAGTTGAGGTCCGTTCGTTGTGAATATATGGTGGTCAATTGTGACGCCTAGGTATTTGACTTCATTGGAAAAAGTTAGCTGAGTTCCACTCAGCGTTGAGGCTTTCAGTTCGTACTGACGCCTCTTTGTGAGTGGACCCAGCACTGTTTTTCTAGGATTTACGTTTGGTCCCTCCTCTGCTTCTGCTGAACAGGTCATCGGCATAACCTTGAGTCATATGTCTTTTGATTGCTTTCAACTAAGCATTGTAGAGCATTATTCGTTGATTCTCCTGCTTGATAGGCGAACTGTTCGTTGTGAAAAGGTCTGACCAAAAAAACTTCATTCCTTATGTAACAGGCTATAATTTTCTCCATTGTTTTCAGGAGAAAGGAGGTGAGACTGCTGGACGTCTCCCAGTCTTCGGCATGAACACCACTGCAGCCTCCCTCCAGGCTTTTGTGACCGAAAATGAAACTGGCCTTGAACAGTTTATCACAATTTTATACATTTTAACCATTTTAACTTCGTGAATGTCTGTATTCTGTGAGTGCCCCCTGTTCCTGCCTGACGAGTGAGTAATACTTCGACAATTAGTTGAAGTTACATTCAAACATATATCATTGCCTTACTTTGCAGGCGAGCACTCAAGATGATCTTATAGGTTGAAAGCGCTCTGCGATTGATAAATATTAAATCGCACGAAATCCAAAAGTAGACTGTTGATCAACTGAAAGGGCACATTTCAAAATTATTTTAAATATTGCTCGATGCTTTGTTTGCATTAACCGTCACACCACATAGAGTACACATTTATATATATATGATTTTAAACAACGCTAATGTGGTTGTAGTAACTTTGAACTTCGTTTTATTTCTTGATCTACATTTTTTTCTTCTGGTATCACTATGTTAGATGAATATGTTTGACATAATTGAATCCAACCTCAACAAAGTTTCCCCCTGATGATGGAAATAAACATTTCCGAAAGCTTGTATACACCTTAAAGAGTTTATTTTTCCATTGCTGCTTACCCCAATATCCCCAGTTTTGTATATATATATATATATATATATATATATATATATATATATATTCTAATATATAAAATTCTCGTGAAACGGTGTTTGTAATTAAACTCCTCCGAAATGGCTCGACCGATTCTCATGAAATTTTGTGTGCATATCGGTTAAGTCTGCGAATCGGATAAAATCTATTTTTCATCCCCCTAAATGTTGAGGGTGGTCCACCCCTTATTTTAATTTTTTATTGTTTAGATAAAAATCTTTTTTTCATGATACAGCATTCAAAAATACATACAACCCTGAATTTTCACCCTTCTACGATCAACCCCTATTTTTCCATCGCGATTTTTATTTTATTCCATCCACAGATCCGCAATAGGGTTGCAAGATGGTAATCGAATATAATAATTGTAGTACGATAAATTGAGAACGGGATAACGGGATAAAGAAAAAATGGGATAACAGGACAACGGGAGAACGGGAATAACGGGATAACGAAAAAAAAAGGATGACAGGATGAGGGAATAACGAAATAACGGGATAACAGGAAAACGGGATAACGGGAATAACGGGAAAACGGGAAAACGAGATGAAAGGATAAGGGGCTGGGGAAAACGGGATAACGGGATAAGAAAAAATGGGAAACAGAAAAACGGGAAAAGGAATAACGGAAACGAAGAAACGGGAAAACGGGATGACAGGATAAGGGGATAACTGGATAACGGGATAAAGAAAAAACGGGATGACAGGAAAATGGGGTAACGGGATAACGGGAATAACGGAATAAAAAAAAAATGGGATGACAGGAAAGGGGATAACGGGATAGAAAAAAGAGGAAAATGGGATAACAGGACAAGGAACGGAAGGATAAAAGAAATGGATAAAGGAAAACATAGAAAAAAAGAAATTCTACGCGGACGAGAGTTTTCGAGAAAAACATTTTAGGGAACATAGAAATTTGGACAGGACAACGTCTGTCGGGTCAGCTAGTATATATATATATATATATATATATAAATATATATATATATATATATATATATTGTTTGTAAAATTGTTTTTAACCGCTTTCTTAGTTGTTTGAACAACCCTCAGAAGTTAATGAAAACTTGTACGAGTTAAAATCACGGGAACCTTACCTTTCATAGTGGGATCCGAAACCACTCTTGGGACCTTGAAAAAATTTTTCACCAGCTACGGGATTCGAACTCGCGCCGGGTGGAAACAGTCGACACAAGACCAACGCTCTTGCCACTGAGTCACATATATCGGTCATATCGCATCACTGTGCCATATGGAGTAGACGTGCTGAACCGGAGCTGCCGCTAATCTGCGAAACTTGTAAATGATTGTGCGAGGGAAAAAAGAAAGAAGAAAACTTGTGGCTAGGGTTGGTGTTTGAGTTGGAAAGAAAATTTTACCTGATATCCCGTAAGTCATCTTTTATATCATTGATATGACGAGCACGAGGCAGAACAAAAAGGGCGAGGATGAACTGCACTCAACAATTAAATCGGTTGTCACCAGCCTCTGCAAATCTGAAGATTTCATTAATATTCTATGCGAGTCAATTACAAAAGTTATAAGTGAAAAGTTTGAACGTGAAATCGATTCGCTCAAGAAAGAGAATGAAAAATTTCAGGATACCATAGCAAATCAAAATATAATAATAAATGGAATGGAAAGGAAACAAGAGAAATTTGAACAATCCTTACGCAGCAAGAATCTTAGAATATATGGAGTAAAAGAAAACAGAAATGAAAGTTGTATTCAAGATATCCCTGGAAATCATAAATGGAAGGATGAATTTGAAAGTGAGTGAATCGGATGTTGAGAGCTGCTACAGAGCGGGAAAATCGGTGACTGATTCAAATAGGCCAATTATGGTTAAATTTATAATAGATATCACAAACACATTGTTTACAATAATAAGAAGCTTCTGAAGAAAACTGGAATCATCATACGTGAGGACCTGACATATGAACAAATCAAATATTGAAAGCGCAATTTCAAGAGTGGGAGAAACTGGAAAAGTATGGACAAAACCAGGGGAAATTATTCATCAAGCTCGATACTGATAAAATTACCATCAAATCAACGCAATGAAGACCTAGCTAGATCTGATTATTTTTCTATTTTTTATACAAATACACTAGCCGTTGTTTCAATTTTCTCGGTGAATATATCTAATTTCTTTTATTATATATTTTCGCAATTATCTTCATTAGGGAGAAAATCATTCCATTCATGCTATATTGAAAATAAAAGTTTTGCAATAATTAATAATAACTTTATAACCAGCAGTAATGCGTGCAGTTGAGTCCCACCCAAATAGGTTTATACTTTGGTATTTCACCTCGCCATTATCTCTGTTTTATTTAGAACAGTTTTTCTCTATTATTTTTATTTTATTGTGTTTTTTATTTTTATTATCATTATTGGTAGCTTGATATTTTTAGGGAATTATCTTGTTAACATGACACCCTGCATTTCTACGGTGGGTAGTTTGAATGTTAGATCATTGTTGCCATCACTGCAAGAAATCAAATTATTAGCTTCGGTACACGATTTCGACGTTTTTTCTCATATGTGAATCATGGCTCACAAATAATAAGTGATGATATGATTTATATTGAAGGATATAAACTATATAGACTTGATCGTGGCACCAGAGGTGGCGGCGTATGTATTTTTATTAGGGATTTTTTCTAGTGAAAGAATCAATATACAAGCATCGTTGTGAACAGTTATGGATCAAGGTAATAATACAAAACGAAAATAGCCTTGGTAATATATAAGCCCCAACTCAGGATGACGTTTCTTTTATTGACGAGTTTGAAGACAATTGAGTGTAATTTATCCCTCGGTGGATAGAATTATTTTGGAGGAGACTTAAATATCAACTTCGCACAGTATGATAATGCCACTGTTGAAAAAAATATTATCAGTTATGCAATGTTTTCGATTGAGCCGTTATAGAGAACCACAAGAATTACTGAAACCACATCTCACTTTTAGATGTAGTGGTAACTGAAAAGATTGGGTGATAGAAAAGGGTGTCGTTGATGGATTGGGGTTACTGATCACATGTTGGTTCATTGTAAAATAAATATTATAACTGGCGAAAAAATTCAAATTTCATACCTATAGAACTTCAAATATCTGAACGAAAATGATTTCAGAAGAGACTTATATAACATCCTTTTTTTTTATTTATGATCAAGAGGAGTTGATGAGAAAATTTCATTCCTGGTTAATTGTTTAACGAACCTTTTTGATAGACATGCACCATTAACATCATCAAGGATAACTAAAGCCTGTCCCTGGCTGACAGGGACTCTGAAAGAAATGATGGAAATAAGGGACAAAGCTTTAAACAGATATAAGAAATCAAAATCATTAGCTCATTTTCAGTTATACAAAGACATGCGAAATTACACAAATCAGGCAGTCAAGAGAAAAAAAGAGCTTATTTCGCTTCTGAATTCAGTAAGAATGATAAGAAAAATTTTTGGAAAACGTTAAAATCGAATAATTTTTTTACCCGATAAAAACGCGATATTCCAGACAATTTGAAAATCCAAATGAGCTCAACAATTTCTTCATTAATTCTATTCCTTTTCAGGAGCCGCCGGTAGAACTCATTTCCTTTATAGGAAAATAAGCTGATAGACCATGATTTCAAATTCCATGAAGAAAAATGATATGTTCATTTTCACAACTATTTCTAATATTAAATCAAATGCAATGGGTAGTGTTTTTTTTAACATAAAACTAATCAAAATGTTGTCCACATATTATTCCATACATAACACATATTATCAACTTCTGCCTCATGAATGAGATTTTTCCATCTGTATGGAAGGGGCGCTTGTGAAGGTGTTGCCTAAAAAAAACGAATCCATCAAGTTACAAAGATCTACGTGCTATAAGCATATTTACCAACCTATCTTAGCTACTTGAAAGAGCCATTGAGGAACAGCTGAAATAACATATTAACCATTTCTCCATGCCCGAATACCCAATCTGGATTTCGTAAAGGGTTTCAGCGCACAACTGCCCTGTTGCATATAGTTGATGATATTATAAGATCCAGTAAACTTGGGCGAAAACACTATACTAGTTCTTCTAGACTTCAGTAGAGCCTTCGATACAATCAATTACAATTTAATGTTGTCAATATTGGGTTACATTGAATATCAACAGTGCAGTATCTTTAATCAGATCATTTTCTCATTACCGTCAACAAATTGTCTCTATTGACGGAATCACTCGCATATTTAAATCTACGCTGTGGAGTGCCCCAAGGTTCCATTTTGGGACCCTTGCTATTCGCCATTTATACTCGCAGCTAATGAAATGCCTTCGTTTTGTAATATCCATCTGTATGCAGACGATACACAGTTGTATTATAGTTTTCCTCGGACATGGTGGATGATGCTTGTAGTAGAATAAACAGTGATTTGAACTCATTTGTGGAGAAAGCCTCTGATCATTGTCTGATGATAAACAATAGTAAATCTAAAGTCATTGTTTTTGGTCCCAAGCATCAAGGAATACTGTTCGATTCCACACTAATATAAAGATAAATGATGAGCAACTGAGGTAGTACATGAAGCAAAGAGCTTAGGGGGAATTTTAGATGAAGACTTGAGATTTGAAAAGCATGTAGCTCAAATTGTCAATCGTGCATATTATTCACTTAAAGTTATTTATAGCAACAAGTATTTTTACCACCTAAAGTGAGGTCAACATTATGTGAAGCCTTGGTCCTATCTGTTTTCAATTATGCTGATGTATTGTATGGCCCATGTTTAACCGTTCAGTTCAAACAAAAAAATCCAAAAGGTTCAGAACTCGTCTACGATTTATTTTTGTATCGAAAGAGAGGAGAATATCTCACAAATTGAAAGCTATGGATGGTTAGACATGGAAAATAGGAGAAAACACATGCTGCCCTTTATTCCACAAAATAATCATGGAAAAAACCCTCCTTACCTGCATGAAAAGATTTCTTTTAGAACGCGTGATAATCTAATATAAGGCACAAAGGCCGACTTACCCTCAATATTTCGTTTGAGATTTTAGGAGATGTTTCCATGTACCAGATATATGCATTGTATAACGGCATTCCTGTTATCAAACAGAAAAATCTTTATCAGTTCAAAAATGATTCACTGAATTTCTTTTTCGGTAACTGATTCTGACATTCAAACCACCTATCTCATCTCATCCCTATGTTAAGATCACCCCTAATCATAACTATGGCGATTATATTGTTTATTTTTTTAATTTACCTACCAATTGGAAATAAATGATTACCCTTATATTCCTAAGAGTAGCATTGAGCGATATGTTCGAGGTTGAGTGGAAGAGCAATTTCCATGGTGATTCGTCACTATTGAAATTGAACTCCGCCTTTAATTTTCTTCCAAAGTTAAATATGCTATATATTTTTATTTTTATTCTAATGACTGTACCGTTGAAAAGGAAGAAAATAATAAAGACGATATTATTATTATTATTATTTATATATATATATATATATATATATATATATATATAACTATGAATTTGAAATAAACTTTGTAGAAAGGATATTCCTTGAGGTTGCAGTCAAAATAATGGCCTATGAGAAAAAGTAAAACTCTTTCTTATTTAGTCAAGCTTTCGAAAATGTTTATTTTCATTATCAAGACAAGTAAGGTGAGGTTAAGTGAAGACAGCGAACTAAACACCATTTCGTGTTTGAGGCCTTTTCAAAATCATATCACTATGACCCACTACTGGTAATATATAAAAACTAAACAATGGCACTCGCACATATTGTTTTAGATAATTAAATTAACACTTTAAAATTTGAAACGGCACAATAATTACCACATGGTTGAAGCGTCTTCACTTAACCTCACCTTACTTGTCTTGATAATGAAAATAAAAACATTTTCGAAAGCTTGACTAAATAAGAAAGAGTTTTACTTTTTCTCATAGGCCATTATTTTGACTGCAACCTCAAGGAATATCCTTTCTACAAAGTTTATTTCAAATTCATAGTTATTTTCAACTAGTCCAGTCACGAGACTACCCTTCTTCTATATATATATATATATATATATATATATATATATATATATATGTATATATATATAATAATTGAAACAAATTAAAACCTACAACTTAAATAAATTGTGCTGCGGCGCTGCACACACTTTCTCGCAAAAATAAAACCCAAAATAGTTTAAATAAAAGATTGTTCAAAAACTAATACCCGACTACAAAAAAAATCGCGTTCTGAAAAATACGAAACAAAAAAATATTCTTATCCGAAATTATCTACCAACTATACAATCATGTATCGTCTATAAATTCAACACATATGCTAGCCGTGGTCACATGACACCTTGCCTCAGAACACAAACGACTATGAGACTCCACATAATCTATATATATATATGTATATATATATATATATATATATATATATATATATATATATATATATATATATTATTGCATTCACCTGAATAATACCCTTGAATGTATTGCTAAGTGAGAACGCGAGGTGGCATGTGATCACAACTATCTTCTGAACATCAGTATATATATATACCGGGTGTCCACGGAAGGTGGCTCGCCCCTATAACTTTTTTGTTTTCGGAGATAATGGAATGAAATTTGGAGGATCTGTTTAATGTATAAAACTGCATTTTTTGACAAATAACTCGCCTCACCTCACCTCACATGACATAAACTTCCGATTTTTAAAAGAGACACCTGGTATATTTTCTGTTTTTTTGTCTCCAATAACATTTAGAATACTACCATATATCATTTCCTAGTGTTTGTAACCGATTTTTTATTTTTTCTTCCTAAATAAATTTTCATTCTAGAGGGTTATGAATACGTTCAAATAACTAATTTCGGTCCTTAAATGTTTGTAAAAATACAACTTTACTGTTTTTGATCAAAATGTTTCAGCTAGGTGACGTTTGATTTTGAAATTTGTATTACTATTTTTTTTTAAATTGCAACATGGTGGCTCATCGGGTTGGAAAAAAGAACATTTTATTACTATCAATTTGATACCGCACTCTATTAGGTTGTAAGAAAACTTTAGAAAGAAAACTATTTTACCTCGCCGGCCACCTAACTGAACCCATATTTCCAATCATGTTTTCGTTGTATTTTTCATGCAGATATTCCATAACTGCCTTTAGGTAGTGTGGTGGAGCACCATCTTGTTGATAAAATAATCCAACTCGATTTATTAATGGAACTTCGTCCAAGAAATGCTCAATTTCCTGCGTGAGGAAACTTAGATATCTAGCCCCTGTCAGGACACCGTCAAAAATTATAGGGCCCAAAATTCTGTCCCCTAAAATCCCAACCCAACAATTGAAACCAAACCGTTCTTGGAAATTTCCTTTCTCCATCGTGTGTAAATTTGCATCGGACCAATATCGCTTACTAATTCTGTTGGAATGTCCCAAATTAGTGAAACGGCTTTCGTCAGTATACATAATTTTATATGGAAATATGTCATCCTCCAAATATTTTCCAAAGAACCAATTGCAATACTCAAGTCTCCTTGCATTATCGTTTTGGTACAGGTGCTGGTGTAGTTGATATTTAAATGAATGATATTTATGTTTCTTCAAAATGTTAGCTGCAGAAGACTTCGAAATGTCACATTCTCTTGCGATCTCCCTGAGTGACGTATTAATATTTACTTGAACGAATGCCAGAACATCTACTTCTTTTTCTTCACTCACAACGAACGAATCGTTCACATCATTATCAGGCTCATTTCACATATTTTTTAACCAGTTTTGGAAAATATTGCAAGGTCGGGTGACGCCGATCAGGATATCTCTGTGCGTAGAGACGTGTAGCATCGGTTGAATTTTGCCTACACTCTACAAAAACTGATAACATATCAACTTTTTCAGTTCTTGTATAGATATTGTTATTTTCCATGATTCTCAAACAATGAGGTACACAATAACTACCTAATTGACTTTGTAGAAGAGATGTAAAATAATATGTCGACACGTCAATTTTTACCACAACAATTTAATGATTTTGTTTCAGTTGTGTTGGCACATGCTACTCGATGATTCTAAATCTTATTATAATCTCAATAAGATTATTCTTTAATAAAAGTTCTAACGTTATATTTTCAGATTTTTATCGAAAGTTTTCTTACAACCTAATAGATTATTCGTAATAAAATGTTCTTTTTTTCTAATCCGACGAGCCACCATGTTGCCATTTGAAAAAAAATTGTAAAAAATAAAATTTTATAATCAAACGTCACATAGCTGAAACATTTTGAACAAAAACAGTAAGGTTGTATTTTTACAAACATTTTAGGACTGAAATTAGTTATTTGGATGTATCCATAGCCCTCTAGAATAAAAATTTATTTAGAAAAAAAAAATAAAGAACGGTTACAAATGATACATGGTTATATTCTTAATGTCATATGGAGACAAAAAAACTGAAAATATACCAGGTGTCCCATTTAAAAATCGAAAGTTCATGTCACTTTCAAACAACAAACAAACAAAAAGAGTTTATTCAGTATTGTCAAGATTAATAACATATTCTACTATTTACAACATTAAAAAACTATATGTACAGATCTTCCTAATTGATTATAGGAGATGTAGGCATCCAGCTTGCCGTTCCGTAGTTGGTGAGCGAAGGGAATGCCCTACCTGGTGTTAGGCATAGGTTTCGGTAAATCCTAGGAAAAGGTTTTGTGAAATGGGGGGATTTTTCTTTCGTCTCCTACTTACGTTTATACGAAAATTAGGCAAGGTTTGTATTTTTACGGTCGTTGTCATGGATTTTATCACTTGAATTTTTTAAAATAATGAGTTGTTTTACCGGAAAAGGTTTAGTACAAAAAAACGGCTTTAAATAATGTGGCTGCTCGCGTGTGTTGTTCCCAAGGGTAAAAATTATCAGTTTTAGCCCTGAAGGGGTTCGATGCAAATTATTTTTGAAATGTTTCCTTAAAAAAATGCAGGCTGGTGGCCGGAGTCAAACCCCGACCACTTGACCCGGTCGGACACGTCACTAGGATATTACAAACGCAGAGCCAACTGCGCTACGACAGCGAGCCCAAAGGGAGACATATGAATCTCGCTTATAAACTTATTTCGGTGTTTTCTGTTCGATTGTCGTTCAAGGCGCTCAAACAGCTGATTTCGGAGGTTGTTGAACTTTTGACCCAGTTCTTTCGAAATAGTTTTACTTTTACGATTTACAAGTGTTTTCGTATACTTTTTAGGGAATTTTTGGAAAAATGATTTTTACACTTGTTTCTGAATGAGACTTAGTATATAGAGTGTTTCAGGTATTGGAGAGGAAATTTTTTATTTAATTTTGATATTGGCTATTTATTTAGGCTAATGTCTTTCTTGTTGGGATATGTCGAAATTGTGATGTATTAGTCCGTGTTTGCGGTGTTCACCATGTGTTTTTTTAAAATAGGAGAGCCGCGGCGCCCTGCCGGTGGTGTTCCGGGACATTCCTTAGTTGTGCGGTTAAATTATCATAGGATCGGATCATTTTTGGTATGTCTATGAGCTGACCAACAGTATCGACTCGCTCTAAGAGTTCGCCTATGCTATTATTATTATAGTTAGAGTTATTCTCGCGAAAAAGAGACTCAGCATGGTTATGGGATGGTGGGGCAGAGGAAGAAGGAGGGGGAATGGTTCCATTACGTTGGCCTTGGGATGACTCCTGTCTCCCATAATTGCTGTACTCCCGAGCAGGTTCTTGCCCCTGTACCTTCGGGAGCTCACGTTCAGGGCCTCTTCTCTCATTCCACTTAGTGTAGACTGGTAGTGGCGCATCAATATATTTGGTAGGTTGTTGTCTGGGTGCAGCTTTATCTAGTTTTTCATCCAGTAACTCCACCTTTCGTATTTATACTTCGCAATTAGCTGAGTTTGCCGGGTGCGCTTTTCCGCAATTGCAGCATTTGGCATCTGTATCTCGTGGTTTTTTGCATGTGCTGGTATGGTGATCTTCAGCACATTTAAGACAGCGTGGGGGGAGAGTGCAGTTAGAGGCCGCATGTTCCCAACGCTGGCATTGGTGGCATTGCGTAATTTTTTTACTGTTGTATTTTTTTCCCATATAACCAGGGCATGTCCTACTGATCGGACATTCTTTTTTAGGGGATCGAGGGTAACTCTGCTACCCGTGATGATCATATATTTGATTCTGATTTTATTATTCAACTTTACAATTTTATGTACTTCTAGACCATAAACTTTCAGGTCCTCCTCGATTTCTTCGATTTTTGGGTCATGGTCAAGTCCGTGCAAGATGAATGCATGCGTTTTCTCATCCTGTCTGGAGTATGTGTGGTACGTTCTTCCTATGCCTTGGAAGATCTTCTTCATTTGTTCATGGTCGTTTTTAGAGTATGTATATATTATTGTGGAATTGGATCCAAATTTCATCTGTATATTTCTCTGCAGCCCGTGTTTTTCCTTCCATCTGAGGCCACTTGCTTTGTCGAGTGCAGGCAAACTATTTACAATTATTGCGGGCATAGCTCTTGGCTTGTTGCTCTGATTTTATTGATTAGTCCGCTTTGTTTGGTTTTTATTTTTCCTTTGTCTTCCTCGTAGTTGGGGGTTGACTTCATTTTCTGTGTTGCTCTCTTCTTCATTTTTGCTCGACTCATCGTCGCTGAGTAGTTGAAACTGATTGCTAGTGTCAATTAGGTAGTTTGTTTTAGCTCTATTGATTTCTTTGGGTGCTGAAATTCCTGTTCTCCATGCAGGGAATTGGGGAAGTTCTTGTCGTATTCCGTTATTTCTGGAGGAACTTTCATTTTCTGATTTTCCTTTGTATAGGGGTGGTTATCAACTGCGTTTTCACAGGCATTCAAGTCAGCCTGCCTTTCTTCTGTATATTTTTTGGTCCAATGCTCTTTGGCTGCTTTGGTAGAGGCGGTCATTATTTGTTGGATTGGTAAGTCGTCGAGGGCATTTATTGTAGAATAGGCCTACTGAAGTTTTTTATAAAATTCAGCTACTTTGCTTTTTACTTGATTTGCAATTTCATCTTTTATTATTCTGAACCATTGTTCGTTACCAGGGCAGGGTTGGTCTGCCCCTGTTCTTACATCCGAAGAATTTCTTGGTTTCCTGGCCTTTTGCTTATGGCTTCTTGAGCTGTCTGATTCGCATTCAGTGTCAGAGTAATTTTTCTCATTTACTTTCCCACTTTTTATTTTGGTGCCTTTGGGGTTCGCCTCTCCTAATTTTGAGAGTCCTGCTTCCTTCAGGTCCGCTTTGGGGTATATTTTCTGCGAATGCCTCAGCATTTGTAGGACCCACTTGTATTGCGTTTGTGTAGGTTTTCGATAGATGGAAAACTCGAGCTTTCCATCGAGTTTTTTTATTTTCAAATTTCGAACGTTCAGTTCATTATTGGTTTCTATTTCCATGGTGAATTGGATATTGGGATGTATGCTGTTAATTGAGTGCAGAATGTTCAAGGCATCTGAATAATAATATATCATCCGCATATCTCAACCAAGAGATAACTTTATGGAGGGTAGGGATATGTTGGATTTCCAGGTTGTCAAGAAATAGATCGCCTAATAGGGGGGATAATGGGTTGCCCATGGCAAGTCCGTTGGGTTGTTTGTAGAATTTATGGTTGAAAATAAAAAAATCTTGTGATAAGCAGAATTTCAGTGAGGTAATTAGATTATGTTGTAATGTCCATTATGTCAACTATGTTTTTTTGTCTCTTGAGAGATGGAATCTCACCCCAATTTGACAGTATGTATTTTGTTGAGTTGTATAATGTTATTTTCAATATACTTTCCTGTCATAGATTGAATTTCTGATGATGGCAAATAGCCGAAAGCGCTCAGCTCAACCAAGCTTTGTAATTAAAAAATGATACACTGAAAAATACTCCTTCCTTTTTTTTTTTTTTTTTTTTTTTTTATATGTTCTGGTTCCCACGAAAAGGGATATCCTGTAATGTTCAGAGAAATAAGAGTGCATACACTTCGCTAGTCTCAAACTCATGATAATTATGATAATTATAAGTTGATTCAGTGATGCTTTAACATCGTGCGAAGATATGTGATCTCTATATTCCCGATGCATGTCAAAAGAACAAAAATTGGGCAATCCATTTCCGTTACTATTCTCTGCCACTGAAAAATCGCTTTGATGTTTCCGAAAACGACCCACTGTGCAATTGCAATAGAATATTCAGTACTTCGAATGCTCATGATACGAAGTCAAATAACAATACCAGAATATGAGATTTACATTCAATCGGTACATCCTTGAAGAAACCGCCGCCGCTCCAAATATACTGCAGGAATTCGTAAAGTGGGTTTCAAATAGAACGACAAATACGTTCTCTCAAAGAGCACAGACAATTTGAACTTGATAAACTCCATCCAGTTTTTATGGCCCTATTCAGCTTGGTGAATTCCAAATTCGCTATCAGAAAAGTTTGTCAGTTTCGTATGAGACCCAGAAAAAGAACTAGACAGAAGAAAAAGTGTCATTCCGCTCTGGAAATTTCTTATGTGGTTTGTTTGTAAGTTAAAGCATCGAACTGAGTTTTTTTCCTCGTTCTGTATACGGAGTTCAAGTAAATAAACTAACCTATTCCATTTTCATTAAATGATTTTTTCATGCGAAACGATGTTCATTCACTGGATATTCTCCTGTTTTCAGAGAGGTATAAGGTATGGTACAGCCGACAGAAAATGGAGTTGAATATAAGACCCATCAAAAATGACCAACTCATCAAAACAATATATTTTATTGCAATTTTTTCGACTTTCTGGCATGTTTTGACAAATGTCATTATTGTAGTATTTTCGACAGTTACTAAGCAGTGAGATGAGAGCACGGGAATGTATTTTGCGCTATTAACACAATATACCGATTACTCAGTAATGGAAAATTTTGGCATTCAGGACGAATTTTTGAATCATTGAAGAAATCTAGCTTCGAACAGGATTCGAACCTGCGTCCTTTAGATCTCTAGTCATACGCTCTACCCACTGAGCTATAGAAGACACAAGGTTCCATCTGCTCTTCAAAGATCGCTTTCTCCTAGGATTTAATGTTAGTTTGTTTTTGAAATGGATTAACGAAGTAGAAAGGATCCCATGAAATATCAGTGGCCATCAAGATAAGTTTTTTTATTCTAACTTCGCCGTCGAATGACGCCTTCAGTCAAGTTTCGGGCGTCTGATCTTCGACCACTGAACAAGATTGCCAAATATAAATTGCGAAAAGGGGAAATAGCGTCTGTTAATGTTTTCCAAGAAGGAGTTCTCACTGGAAATCATTTATAACATTGATGCCAGAGAGGCATCGTATTCACTAGGTCTTCAATACATTTTTGTCGACAAAAATCGATTTCACGCTTCCACGATCATCAGAAAAACCGGAAGAATTGGAAAACACATAGAAGCAATCTTACTTTGCCAAAGTGGAAAATTTTTAGAAACATTGGAGCGGTACTTTGAAATTCGTGTTTTTTGACATTCAAGCCTGTCATGGGGTATGCCAGATTGATTCAAAATCAAATATGTAGTCATTTGCGACTGGAATTTTGACTTCAGTCACTATCTTCCATAGTTTGGGATAACCTCTCGTGGAGAATTCATGTTGAAAAGGGAAACATTCTCAATTGAATATCGAATAGAAATATTTTTCTGTGAATTGAAAAATCCACGATAAAAAAAAGTTATTTTTGTTAGTATCTTACAGAAAACAACTACTTGCCCAGCTATACCCACGCTGGACATTGAACTACATCCGATAGATATTGAGAAAGGACCCTAACATGAAAGAAAATTTGCATTTTCATTCAGATAATTATTTGATTTTCTATTTCAGCCTTGATTGAGAAATCATATAGATAAATGAAGTGAAGAAGAATGTTTTCCAAAACGGGGTACTCACCAGAAATTATTTGTAACATTGATGCAAGAGAGGCATCGCATTCACTAATTCTTCAATACATTTTTGTCGACGGAAATCTAATTCACGCTTCCACGATCATTAGGAAGACCGGAAGAACACATTTTCTAGAAGCAATATCACTTTGCAAAGATGAGAAAATGTTAAAAACATTCATTTTGGGGTGACACTTTGAAATTCCCGTTTTTTATATTAAAACCTGTCATAGAGTATGATAGATTGATTTGTTTGAAAATATGAACAGGATGTTCATAAAATCAGATGTAGAATCATCTGTGACTGAAAGTTAAACTTTAGTCACTATCTTCCATCGTTCAAGATAACATCAAAGGGAAACATTCTCAATTCAATATTGAATAAAAAGATTTTTCTGTGATTTGGAAAATCCGTGACCTGAATCGAGGCATTAAAGGGAGTTTGCAAGTGGGAATAACAAAAACTACGTGTTTCGGTCGGCATATTCACTTCAGCCTGCTATTTTATGTTACATACATGGTCAATGGAGAACTTATAGGAATATCTAGTTCAACTACATTTGTCATATTTACAATGATCCCTCTCTTCCAAAACAATTCAAGAAAATTTTGTGACTGTATGTTGAATGGTCAAAGAATATCTTCCTTAATGCTTTTTTGATAATGAGTGCATTCAGTTTGAACCCAAGTACCTGATGGATGATCTCCTACTCATGAAACATGTGTCAGAATTATTGTGTCTGTGGAAAACAATTGCATTTAGATTGGCAATATGTATTATTCTGTGAAATATTCCTTGTAGGCATCTTCTTCTCGCTTGTGCTACATTGTAAGCAGTAGCCATTCCATCGACTACGTGCTTTCCGTTAATGCCATTATGGGAAGAAATTACTATTGGTTTTTCCTAATCTTCAGTAGGATACATTCTATAGAAAATTATGTGGAACAAGGAAGCAAAAATAACATGTTTGTTCTTCTTAGGGGAGTAGGTCAAAATGTTCATATGTGTGCCATATGCAAAAATGTTTGATGGTACCTCTTTACCCTCAGCGTTTCAATTATTGGTAGTAGTTGTGGCTGACGCCATCTAATAGTATATATACATACATATACAGTGCTCGTCTAAAGTCCGTTCCCCCCCCCCCCTACTAATTTTTGAACCATCTGGTATATGGCAACAAAATTTGGAGAGCTTGAATGGGAGATGGAAACCTACTTTTTTATGTGAAAATACCAGCTAAAAGTTTCAAAATGGCGGCTGAGCGCCATCTTCAATAATTTTTTTAAATCGAACAACCCGTATATTATTCCATTTTCGAAATCTGTTCATAATTCTCAACAGTTTTCTTCCATACACTTCACTCCCAAATTCTATTGTTTTCGAAATATTAACGTTTGAAAAGTGACATTTTGATAATTTCAAACCCAACCAGAAACACTAATGTTGCTTTCAATCAAGTTTGCATTGGAAAAAATCGTTGTTGCGGTAACATTTTGTTTACTGTCAAACTGAACTGCTAACTGTCAAATAGTCCCTAAATTTTTTTATGAAAAGTGTGATCATGACTCGTAGTTTAGACGATAAATTTGAAGCAATTTTGATATTTGGAGAAGCTGGAAGAAATTATCATCTAGCAGTCCGTATGTTTAATGATAAATTTCCTGAAAATCCTATTCCGAGGTCATATTTGCGCAAACTTTTGAATAAGCTCCAAGCAACTGGTACGCTGGAAGATACTCCGAGATCAGGAAGACCGCCTCTTTTAGAAGAAAAAAAAAGTAGAAATTGTTGCTGAAATCGTAATTGATCCGACTCAGTCGACGTCTATAGTTGCTGAGTCCTGTGGAGTAAGTTCAAAAAGTGTCCAAAGAGTCCTAAAAAACGGAAAGTTCCATCCCTATAAAATGAAAATCCTACATGCCCTCACGGAGGATGATACAGACCGGAGTTTTGAATTTTGTGAGTGGTTAACAAGAACAATTGAAGGAGAATGGGGCTGCCTGAAACGTGTATGTTCCGCAAATGAATGCACGTTTTTTCTTAATGGAAAAGTTGTTAAACAGAATGTACGATACTGGAGCGATACTAATCCGCATATTTCAAGATAGGGACATACCCAGTTTCCTGAAAAGGAAATGTTTGGGCGGGGATTTTGGGCAATCGCATTGTTGGACCGATTTTCATCAGAGGCAATCTTACAGTTGTTCTTTACGGAAATCTTTCAGAAACTGGAATTGAACTTCGAATGAGACAAATCATATCAAACAATCAGGAAGAGTTTGAAAATCGTGAAATCATATGTCAGCAGGATAGGGCACCTCCCCATTTCGATCGCATGGCTAGAGAGTTCATCGATACAAACTTTCCTGAGCGATGGATAGGCCGCAGGGGACGTACAGAATGGCCACCAAGATCTCCGTATCTTACACCTCTAGATTTTTTCGTTTGGGGGTATCTGAAGTCAGAAATCTACGCCACTGAATGCCAAACAATAGAAGAGTTGGAACGCAGAATGATAGATACATGTGAAGAAATAGATGAACAGACTTTCATCAACGTGAGAGAAGCTATTTATAATAGGGCACTTCATTGTCAAGATTTAGGAGAGGGCCACTTCAAACACTTGATGAAATAATTGTTGGGGTTAAATAAGAGTGTTATTCGAAAATAAATTATAATTTGTTTTGATTGTGAATTTACAGAACACATCCCGGTAAGCGGTCGGTACTGTTTATCCTCAATAAACTCTCTTCGCACCTCTTATCAGTCGAATTCATCAAGAGATTCAACTACAAATCAATAATAACGTTAAGTTAGCAAAATGTTTCACGGGAAGTGACCAAAATCCATACTTCATTTTAAACCGGAATCTCATTTTTCAAACGTTAATATTTCGAAAACAATTGAATGAAGGAGTAAAGTGTTTCTGAGAAAACTGTTGAGAATTATGAGCAGATTTCGAAAATGGAATAATATACAGGGTGTTCTATTTAAAAAAGTTATTGACGATGTCGCTCAGCCGCCATTTTAAAACTTTTAGCTGTGATTTTTTCATGAATAAGTTTGTTTTTATCTCCAATTCAAGCCCTCCAAATTTCGATATATATATATATATATATATCGACATCATATATATATATATATATATATATATATATATTTATTTATATATATATATACATATATATATATATATTTTATATATATATATATATATATATATATATATTGTTATGTTGTATATTCTATTTGTTAGTAACTTATTTGAATTTTTTGTGACATAGTAATCATAACAAAAGGAAATTCCGGCTATGATGTTTATATATACCGAGTGTCCACGGAAGATGGCTCGCCCCAATAACTTTCATGTTTTCGGAGATAATGAAATGAAATTTGGAGGATCTGTTTGATGCATAAAACAGCATTTTTTTGCAGTAACTTCAACTTCATGCAAATTCCGGATTCCCTGGAAGTGACATGAACTTTAGATTTTCAAATGGGACACCTGGTACATTTTCAGTTTTTCTGTCTCCATATGATATTCAGAATACAACCATGTATCATTCGTTACTGTTTGTAACAGTTTTTTAATTTTTTTTCAAAATAATTTTTTTTTCTAGGGGGCTATGGATACATTCAAATAACTAATTTCAGTCCTAAAATGTTTGTAAAAATACAACTCTACTGTTTCCGATCAAAATGTTTCAGCTATGTGACGTTTGATTTAAAAAAAAAATATTTTTTTTTTTTTTATCGAATGGCGACATGGTGGCCCGTTGGGTTAGAAAAAAAGTGAATTTTATTACGATTAATTTGATACCTATCAGGTTGTAAGAACACTTTCGATTAAAAACTTAAAATATAACGTTAGAACTTTCGTTGAATGGAGAATCTTATTGAGATTGAAATGAGATTTGAAATCATTGAGTAGCCTGTGACCAACCCAACTAAAACAAAATCATTAAATTGTTGCGGCTAAAATTGACGTGTCCACATATTATTTTACATCTCTTCTACAAAGTCAATTAGGTAGTTATTGTCCACCTCATTATTTGAAAATCATGGAAAATAACAATATTTATACAAGAACTTGGGAAAGTGATATGATATTGGTTTATGGAGAGTGTAGGCAAAATTCAACCGATGCTGCACGTCTCTACGCACAGAGTTGATCCTGATCGGCGTCACCCAACCGCACTATTTTCCAAAACTGGTTAAAAAAATGCGAAATGAGCCTGATGATGATGGAAACGATTCGTTTGTTGTGAGTGAAGAAAAAGAAATAGATGTTCTGGCATACGTTCAAGTAAATATTAATACGTCACTCAGGGAGATCGCGAGAGAATGAGACATTTCGAAGTCTTCTGCAGCTAACATTTTGAACAAACATAAATATCATTCATTTAAATATCAACTACACCAGCACGTGTACCAAAACGATAATTCAAGGAGACTTGGGTATTGCAATTAGTTCTTTGGGAAATATTTAGAGGATGACACATTTCCATATAAGATTCTGTATACTGACGAAAGCCTTATCGCTAATTTGGGACATTTCAACAGAAATAATAAGCGATATTGGTCCGATGCAAATTTACACTTGATGGAGGAAGGAAATTTGGAAGAACGGTTTGGTATTCAATTGTTGGGTTGGGATTTCAGGGGACAGGATTTTAGGCCCTATAATTTTTTACGATGTACTGACAGGGGCTAGATATCTAAGTTTCCTCACGCAGGAAATTGAACATTTCTTGGATCAAGTTCCATTGATAAATCGAATTGGATTATTTTATCAACAGGATGGTGCTCCATCACACAACCTGAGGGCAGTTACGGAATATCTGCATGAAACATACAACGAAAACTGGATTGGAAATATGGGTCCAGTTAGGTGGCCGGTAAAATAGGGTTATTTTCCATGTAAACCTTTATTTATTCCTTTTCAATAAACTTTACAGGTCACTTGACCTTACGCCTCTAGTTTTTTTCCTATAGGGATCTATTAAAAACGAGGTTTATGATGTACCTCCTTCCACACGACATGAATTAGAGGACAAAGTAAGGGCAGCTATTTACAGAATTACACCAAGACAGTTGAGCAACGTTGTAAGAGCAACAATAAGAAAAGTTCGCCTTTGTCAGCAACAAGATGGAGGTCACTTTGAACATCTGGAACCCAAAAAATATGTTAATAGGTGGTTTCAATATGATTATTTCATTTTCAACAGGTTCAGAAAAGTTCTAACGTTATAGTATTTTCAGTTTTTTATCAAAAGTTTTCTTACAACCTAATAGAGTGCGGTATCAAACTAATCGTTATAAAATGCTCTTTATTTCTAACCAGATGAGCCACCATGTTGCCATTTGAAAAAAAATTGTAATACAAATTTTAGAATCAAACGTCACATAGCTGAAACATTTTGATCTTACAAACATTTTAGGACTGAAATTAGTTATTTGAACGTATCCATAGCCCTCTGAAATAAAATTTCATTTCGAAAATAAAATGAAGAAAACCGTCACAAACAGTACCAAATGATACATGGTTGTATTTTAAATGTCATATGGAGACAAAAAAACTGAAAATATACCAGGTTTCCTATTTGAAATTCGAAAGTTTATGTCACTTCCGGTGAATCCGGAATTTGCATGAAGTTGAGTTACTTGTCAAAAAATTCAGTTTTATGCATCAAACAGATCCTCCCAATTCCATCTCATTATCTCCGGAAACAAAAAGTGATAGGGGCGAGCCACCTTCCGTAGACACCCGGTATAATAAACAGTGAGTCCAGAAAAAGTTAGATACTTGTTTTTTAAATTGAAATTATTTCGTGAAACCAACCTATCCCTGAGATATCCAACTTATTCTGATTATTTTCTAACCAATCAAATTGTAAACATTCAAAAACTTGATCATGCGCAAATATGAATATATTTCAAGATACATATTTATAGGTTATACTCATGTGATTTGTGGTGAATAGAAAAAGAAAATTGCCACTCAAAATTATCTGTTATAGTGAATAAACCCAAAAACAAACGTGGCTGTTCGATGAAAGTTATCACTCTCAAGTTTATTAAGATAAAGTACTTGTGATGAGTTCTGCATTGCACTCACATAAATTCTGGAATGTTCTGGTGAATAGTTATTGTGGATGTCTCTAATTTTCAGCCCCCTTAATGCTGGTGACGTCTAATATGGAAATTCAACCTCCAATTCCTGGTAAGTAGTTTTTTCATAATCTTCGGTTCCAAATTGATTCTGAACTGATTTCATGTATTGATGTTTCTCATATTCTTGAGTTATTGGCACTTCTCCCATTAAGTCGATGATAACATTTTCTAGGATGCTTCCGATTTCAATTTTATTTTCCTTCCCCTTATTTTTCGCTACGTAACGATATTTTTTTGTTATCTTTTATCACTTTTTACCATTAGCACTTTATTTTCAAACACATTGTTCTACTTTCTACTTATTTTGCATATTTTATTTTCAAAGTTGATTTCTGCATATCTAATTACTATTTACTGAATCTTCTTCAAAATACACATGTACCATTTTTCTACTCTCAAAAACCATTATTTTGATCATTTAAAAGGAAAACAATTTCACAATTGCCTGTCATGTGGCCTTTTGGTTCTAATTTGTGTACATGATGTTTCTTGTGTATGAATATAATGTTAAGTTGAATTCTGAAGATTTACATCTGAATTTGGATTTGTATTTTTTTATAGGTTGTGCCAATTGAATGAACTGATCAAACAAAATGATGATATAAGAAAAACTCTACTGCCACCCTCTTGGATTATCTGCGTCGATTAGAAACTGGCCAAAGGTTTTCAACATGCAAACCATACAGAATAAAAATACATAAAAACAATCATAGCAGGTATTTATGCAGTTTTTAAATATCATTATGCCCAATTTTAACTTTTTTATTTGAAATATATACCATATAATAACATATCATAAGTTTCTACTCTGAATGGACCATCCGGTTATGCAGGAAAAATGTTCAGTTCGTATTTAATTATTTAATTTTGTTTGGCATATCCAAAAGAGCATTTTCCATGGAATTCTAGCAGCATTCCAACCACCGTTGCCTGGTGAACGAAGCGAATTACAGTTTATGTTGAACAAATCAAATATTTCACGAATTGGTGCTCTCTTCTCTGTGGCAGTGTATCTGTATCATCAAACGCGTCAAAAAATCAAATCGTTTCTGCGACATAGTAGCAGAATGATTTTTTGTTCCCATTCCATCGGTTTCCTGAAACTCGATGAAATTCGTGTCAATTCCCGCTGTCGAAGTAGGTTGGGCATCTATTCCATCTTTGTAGTTGCCTTTTTCGCAATGTTTAAATCAGTGTACAAAACAACAGGAACAGTTATTTCATCGAAGAAAAGTTTCCATGTATCAATCGGTGTCATTGCACCTCTGATGAGGCCAGGAAGATGGAAAAGTATATTTCCTGGCCTTGTTCGAATTGTTCGTATCGGGAAATGTAAGTACCTTCTCGTTCCGTCTTTCCATACAAAAACAAATTCCTATCTGGCTTCTGAATCTTGTCTTCTTCTCTTGTGCTCATTTTCTTCTTTTTATCTTACTTTTTTTTCTTCATTTCCATAATTCACTTCGTTGAGCACATATACTTCATTTTATACTTCCCTGTCAGTATCAGGTTCATACTGTACATGAATCATTAGAATCATATGCTTCCACGTCATCCCTAGGAAGAGTTCCGTACAAGTCTACGAGGCACAGGAGTTCTCGTTTGCTAAAATTATAACCCTGCCTATTTTGAGTATGAACTGTACGAACTAACTCATCAAAAAAAAATTATAATGTGCACACTCTTGTGGTGAATGATTAGGTATTGTGAATCAAACCAATGCTACGCACTTGTATTCAACCTCTCAACTGAACGCAAAATGTACGATGTAACACAAAATCCCAAATTTCGGAGAACCACAGAGGTATTATTCCATCATGCGTATACAGTTCAAACCTCTGACACAACTATTTGTATTCAGATGGCACATAAAGACATTCAAAAAAGTTAAACGGTCGAGCGATGAAACACACAAGTATTGAATAATTAATTTGCTCGTCGTTTATTGACCCAACCCGTGAGTTATGGTGCAATATTCATCGGGAGTGGCTTCAGAACGTTCATCCCCAGACTGAAATGACATATTTCGAGGATGTCTCTCTGATAATCATAGAGGAAAACCAAGTTTCAATGTTATATCCTGGTTGAAAATCTCGATCACACAGTTTATTAAAAACTTTAACTACTATTCTTTGCCTGGAGGTCCACATGGAAAAATATATCATTCGAAATAATTTGGATGTGTCGGGAGACAAGTGAAAATGAAAAATTGATACGGTGGGAACGCGACGGCTCATATTGGTGCATTATTTCTCCTATCCGTATTGTGAAAGCGTTCGCAAACCTCTGAGGATTTCCCCGCCGGATTGTTACGGGAGAACAAAGCATAAATTCACAATTTTAATATAACTGGAACGACTTAGAACAGCAATAATTTGAATTTATTGGCTAATATCGGGTCTGGAATTTTAAAATTCATTCTCAGTTTCCGAATCGAACGTCTTAAATAGCCCATTTGGTTCTTATTCGTTTATCCTGTTGATTTACATTCAAACGATTCATTTCTATTATTTCTAGGGCATTTGAATTGTGCATATAGCTCTACGTGAATATTATTTTGTGGCGTCAAAAATCGTGTATCACCAATTCACCGTGCGTGTATCCATAACGTACGAATGTCAGCGAGTGATGGTATAATAGTACACTGTATTTTTTTTTTTGTAAAATCACGATTGTTTTACAATACAACATAGGGGTAAAATTACAAATCAGTGTATTGCCAATACAGAATATAATTCAATTCGAATAACATACCAAGACATGTGAGGAAACCTACTAAGATGAGTCGTAATTTCACAATCTTCATGTAGTTATCCTACACGTATTGTGATTTCACCGAACTGGTGGTTAGTTTCCAAACAAAAGTTTTCAAAATTTAGAAACCTTGTTTTTGACTTGATTTACGACAATTTTTTGTAAAGTTACGAAAATATATTGGAACTGAAATTACTCTGAAGTCATTGAAAATTCACAAATATTCACAGTACTTTCATAACCCCGACTTGAAATTACATGATGTTTTGTAATTTATCTAAAAAAAAATTTTTTTCTCACGCGTTTTGTTTTACAAACTGTTGGTCGGTTTTCAGTCAAAATTTTTTGAAATTTACAACCATTGTTTGTGATTTGATTTACTACAAGTTACAAAAGTTTATCGGAACTGAAATTTCTCTAAAGTTATTGGAAATTTACAAATATTTTTAGTATTTTTATAACTTTGACTTGAAACTTACAAAATGTATTATGATTTCACGAAAAAAAAAGTCCAATGCGTTTTGTAATTTTACCAAACTGCTCGTCGGTTTCCAGTCGAAAGTTTTCAAAATTTACACACATTGTTTGTAATTTGATTCACTACTCAGATTTACGCTTCAAACGATCGTAGCTTCTGCGTGTTGGAACTGTGTCTTTTGTTTTCCTGGCTTTTAGGGACAATCGGCGTTGACACCGTCTGGACAATTCTGCGATTTCGTTACTGAGAATAACTGTTTATTGTTACTTGAAATAGTGGAGCGTTTGGTTATTTTACAGTCCACAAAAAGCAAGCAACTTTTAAAATAATTTTTTTTTTAATTCTCATTGTTTAAACTTGTATCAATAAAAAATCACCTATTCAAATAGGGATAAGTTGATAATACGTGTGAGACTATTGCTAAGGTAACTGGAAGAAGTTATTGGTAATAATCGAGGGCCATTTGTTGAAAGTTTGAAAAACAGGAACTGTTGGTAAGTAATTCAATAATGATTAATTTTCTATTTGATATCAGTAATTATCCATGATACTCGAATCTATAGCCATCTGACCATTTGTTGACTTTATTTATCAATTTTTAATAAGAACGGAATCGTATAGTAAATTCACGATGCAATATACTGAAATTACAGAACATTTTCAATAATTTTTTCCAACACTTGTATTGTGATATTACTTAACAAATTTCTGATAGATTATTAGTAAAAATGCAACAAATATGTTGTGAATTTACAATGCAACATACTGAAATTACAAAACATTCTCAATCCAATTTGTTTAATGAAATTTCAACATTTGTATTGTAATCCCACTTAATAAATTCCCGATAGATGTTAAGTAAATTCCAACAAATGTTTTGTAATTTCACTAAATGGAGTTGGAATAAGTCGTGTAGTAGATTTACAAAACAGAATTTTATTACCACTATATTGTTATGCGTTAAAATTTCCAACTTTTTTTTTGTAAAATTACCATAGAAATTTTTAGCAGTGTATATTATACAGAGTACTGTCGTTTTGAGATTTTTTTTCTCTGAATTTGTGATATTCAAATGAGCGGGGCAACTTTTAATTTTGTAATGAAGCATTTTTTGTATCTTTGTTACTTAGACCGTTTGAAATCTGTCATACCTACTGAAACTACCGCTTGAGGGTTTTTCGCCATGTGTATTGGTAATTGTTTTCTGCGAGTCGAACCGTTTGGTTTATAGTGGATTTGATTTCTCTCACCCCTGTATCTAGGTCTCATTGTATTATAGTTTCGAATGTTGTTGATGTTTCATCGAATTTTCTTTTTGGAAAATATTCAATTAGTGTTCTTCACGGACTGGCGGATAGGGAAATATACATAGTATATTTTTAGTTCTACAGGCACCGGGAGCAGGTGAAAAATAGCAATGAAAATTCAATACTCGTTTTTAGAAATCGGGAAAAACAAGGCCGTTTCTTTTTTATCGACTTGAAAACAGCTCAGAAAGGTTTTTCAACATTTTTCACAGGAATTGCGAGCGTTCTTATCCAAGTTTTAATTGATTTTCAATGCTTTGAATCCAGAAAACACACCAGACTTGGACGCTTTTGGGATTTGGCACTTGGGATATAAAGTATTGTTCAACAAATTGAATTTGTTATTCCTCTGTCTAAAGTAGTACTGCTCACTATGCCTGTTAGTGAGGTCCGTTACTATATATGTTACCCGTTCATTTCGATTTGCTTGGGTTGAGAAATCATCCATCAGTCCATATAATGTGTAATCCGTTTTAATTTTTTTTTTAATACCTACTGTTTAGTATCACGAATACTTTGCTGGATAGGTTTTTTTCGAATTCTTTGGAATTCATGTTTTTGTTATTCGATCATATTCTTCCATATTGAACCTAGATTTTTTTTATTGTAGCACAAGTATACTGGTTATTGGATAAGTTGAGTCAATTTGGAAATATCTAATACATATAAAGTTGCTTCCTAGGAAATCAACGTTTTGGATTTTCACATCGTATATGAATTTTCCTATTCTGTATTTCGATATTTGGGAAATTCAATTTCACTTTTATTGACCGCGACTCTCTCTGTTATTTTACATCAATTTACTCGAGATGTCTCTCTAGTTGAAGGTAAATCAATAAGAATTTCCACTCCACACAGGCTATGGTCTGCCCAACCAAGCTCTGTTGTGTGTGTGTACTTTCTGTTGTTTTCCTTAAGGAAGGGTGTCATCCTGGTTTAAGGTTAGAGTAAAAGCGTTCCGCATTCTCGATACCTGAATCCAAGAGAGAGTGACCTGAATCCAGGAGAGAGTGATCTGAATCCAGGAGAGAGTGTTTTGACGAGTAGGTGACGATAATATTTGGAAAGACAACCCCAAAACACATGCAGGAGCGTTTTATTTTTGGATTAGGGTGATTTGCGGGTGGTGGTTTAGTGGAAATCAGCGATATGTAAATCATGGCACCAGAATACTACTTATGATGAACAGAAAAAATTTGGAATTTGATTTAGAGTCAGAGACATCTTTTTTTATTTAATGTTTGGTTTATCCGCGAGTACCGTTGATATTTCGCAATCACACCCTAGAAGGCTCGGTATGCCCAATCAACAGTATTTGGATGGAAGGATTCCGTATGGGAATGACTTTTTCAGCTTAAATTTCACATTATTTTTGTAAGTGCCGAATTGGCATATGATTTCAACGTTATACCACACGCTGAAACTTCGGTCTAACCAAGTCGGACGTGTGCTGAATATCTTTTGTTAGTTGTTATTATTGTTAGATAATATTGTACAGGGTGATTATATAGCCACGCAGATCTGGTTAGGTCATCTGTCTATCTGTTTTAATATATATATATATATATATATATATGTATTCAAATAAACAAATAGTGTTATCAGAGCCGACAAATATTAAAACAACTGACCCCTGGATATCATCCCATTCCCACCCAAAACGTGAACTACTATAAAATAGGGCGCCCAAGGTTGAGGATGGAATATTTTTCTGTGAAAAAAGTACTTTGGTTCCACTCGTAACGTCCGTACCGTCAAAAATACATTGAAAACTGTGGATCTATCGGAAAAGATTGAATACTTCGAAGTAACTTCATTATCTCTTGAAGTTTTTCAAGATGTGATACTCAATAATGGAGGTATGCAATATCCTTGGTATTTTATGAGCAAAACATGTTCAGTTGAATTGCACTGAAATTGTGGAGTGGCACATCTCAGCTTCAGAGGATGTCATCAAATATGGTGTAATGAATGTAATCATATTTTGTCACATGAAACCATAATATATGTGAGGTCAATACGAAGTTTGAAAAAAAATTGTGATAGCCAATTGAGTTTTTCCAGTCAATCGCATTCGATCATGTTTCTCATATAGGTTGTATAGGTTTTCCCCTTTTAGTCTCGAATAATTCCCACAAAAACATGCGATTTGATGGTTTTTGTAGAGAAGTATCTAATTGAGATATCACTCCGGTTTGCTGAATCGAATGAATAAAAACCAAATTATTCATTCCGTGATATCCATCCTTCCAGGGGTGAAATGTCATTTTGCTCTAACTTCAGATATTCTGCCCATAATTTGCCGAAAACTGTTTTCTTGAGGTTGGAATGGTGGATGAAAATCATAGCACAACGCGATGAATCTTGAATTCATATAATAGTTGAGCCGCATAGTGAAGTATTTGAGGACAAAATGCAAAAGAAAAAAATTGTAATTGAAAAAGTACATTCTATTATTACTGACTAACTATTGCGTCAATCATCATTTCCATTTGTTAGTTTGAATCTTAATTTTTGTTGAAATGAGAATTGATGTTTTGAAATTGAATCAGGATTACGTGTTGGAAAAAGGGAGAAACTCAATTGTAAAATATAATAATCTAATTAGTTTTTTTATTTGAATAAAAAAAATTAAAGTTCGAATTTTTTTTATTTATAAGCATTTTTGACTGTAATTTAGCTTTCTTGAATGCTTTATGAAGGTGTGTCGGATAATCGTAATGGTTACAGTATTGAGAGTCTATTTCTAAAAAAAAAAATCTAGTGAAGCCCAGCTGTACGTCAGTAACTATTTGCGCCATTGCATCCTGTGTAGACCTACTCCTTCTGAACCCATATTGTGAAGCGGGGAGCTTCGTGTGTGATGTTCTAACCAATGTTCCAGTCTATTTTTCAGCATTCTCTCGAAAGTTTTCCGGATACAACATGCGAGCGAGATCGGACGGTATGAGTTCTCTTCTTCTTTCGGTTTTCCATGTTTGTGAATGGGTATCACTTGGTAATCTTTCCACTCTGTTGGAATTGCTTTTTCATGATTCCATATTCTATTGAATATGTTGAGCAAACTTCTTTTGAGGCCTTCTGGTAGGTGATATCACATGGAATATGTAATTTTATCCTTGCCTGGAGCAGTATTACTTGTCTGTTTGAGGGCTCTGTTGAGTTCCCACATTTCAAAGTTCTTTGATAGACTATGATTTCCCAGAGCTGTATTTGCCGTATTTGGTGCAATTTTATGATCGAATTTTTCTACCCATTCTGCCTCTGGATCCATCCGTGTTGTATTGCCCATTCGTCTATTCTTAAATCTATTAACTTTCTGCCAAACGTCTTTCATTGGTGTTGTTCTGTTAAGACTTTCACAGTACATTCGCCAACTCTGCCTCTGGGATTGTTTGAAGGTTTTTTTTTGCAGTGGCATCTTGTTTTTCATATTCTTGAGGATTCTCTTGATTTGGATTGAGTTTGAATCTGATATATGCCTCTTTTCTATTATTTACTGCTGAGTCGCATTCTGAGTTCCACCATGGTTTAGGAATGTGTTGAGAATGTCTTACTGTTGAATTCTTCGGGATTGATATCATCGCAGCTTCATTGATAGCATCTATTAGTTGATGATAATACACCGGTGGGTCCTTGGTTCCGAGAGTGGTTTGGTATTGTGACCAGTTGGCTTTTTTCAAATTCCATATCTTATGAGTTTTTGTTTCACCTGTCGGGTACATACAATCGGTTTCTATAATGATAGGGAGATGATCGGACCCACGGGGGTCGTCAAGTGTTGACCAGGAAAATGAATGACTTATATCAGATGAGCATAAAGTGATATCAATCGCAATGTGCCTTCGACTTGTGGCGAGAGTTCAAGATCCGTTATTGATAAATACCAAGTTACATTTTTCAATTGCTTCAAGAAGATGTTTTCCATATGTGTCGTCAAATTTGTTACCCCAGGCAACATGATGAGCATTGAAATCCCCTGCTATAAGACATGGTTTAGGAATATCGTCAAAAAATTCACTCCATTCACGGGGATTTATACGGGTCTGGGGTTTTACATATAATGATACTAGATAAATAATTTTTTTGTTTGGAAGGATTTCCGCTGATATACCGACGGCTGCAATATTCTCTGAATTTCTAAAGTTTATTTCTCTGTATTTCATTTGTGTTTTGATCAATATGGCAACACCGCCTTTACCATCATCTCTATCATTCCGTATACAATTATTGCCTGCAAATTTGTAGTAAACGTGTGGTTAAAACCACGTTTCTGAAAGGAAAGCAAGAGATATTTTATTTTGTGAGAGAAAATATTTTAAGCTGCCTTTGTTTGAATTAGCAGAACGGCAGTTCCACTGACAAAATTTCAGATTCTCCCCCAGGTTTGCGAATTTGACGACTCATTTACATTTGACTGCTTACTAATTATATTTTCAAGGTCTAATTTTTGAATCTCAAAGTTATTCGAGTTTTTCATTGTATTTATTACAGATATAACTACTTCTAGGATAATGTTAGTGAGATTAGAATATTGGCTATTATCTGAGTTGCTATTGCATAAATTTTGCGTATACGCACTCTTTTCCAAAATACCCCCTTCTTCGTTAGGTAGTGAGAAAGGGTATATGATATTTCTATGTGCCCCCTGTATAGGGTCTGGGCTAGATGTCCTTGTACGTTTTCGAGGAATGTGTAACTGTGAGCTATTATGGCTGATTCTATTCGTATATTGTGTAAATCTCATTGGCTGGGAAGGTTTCTTGGGGAAAAGGAGTGTTCGGATTGGGAGGATTGTTGTTCGGGAGTTCTGGATATGAGGGTCACCTGTTCATTATTTGTTTGGGATACTATATTGGCGTATGCATTTTTTGACATGCATCATAGTAATTTATATTGAGAGTTGACATTGCCTCCTTGATTTGTTTTTGTCTTTTAAATTCTGGGCATACTTTCATGTTCGATGATAAATGTGATCCATTACAATTGAAACATTCAAACTCTGAGGTATTCTGAAATCTTCGTAATTATCTGAATCCAATGATACCTTATAGTTGATTCATTCATTCGTCAGAACACCCATATTATTTTTTGATCTTGAGAGCCATGAACTCCCTAAAATCATTCCAAATAATGAAATGCTACACTATCGCATTTTCGATTGAAATAGTATTCGAATTACGTGCCGAAAAAGTAAAACAAAACGTTTTTTTTACTCGAATCTCCATTTTTTCAAATTGTAATATAATGGTATTCTGACGTCATTCGAAAGTACCATCGATGGGGTATCCATCCATATTAACTCTTTCTGTGTATAACCAATACGAACACAATAATGTAGTTGAAAAAAGTTCAAGTATCTTCTAGGTTCAATAACAATGATTTATCGAGGTGGCTATGGAACACAAATCACATTTTGACGTTTCGATGATCTGTAATTGTCAGTTACTGCTGAATACATTATTGAGTCCGGTTCTGCATAGAACCGGAATAGATGCGCCTCATTTCGCTCCGCAAAAAGTTGTGATTTTTCAAGTGCTTTCTCAACTCTGAAGCCGCCTTGTGCCTCGAAGAGTGGAGAAGCAAACCCCAGAACCCACCCCACCGAAGATTCCATCCGAAACAACCCAGTTCCCAGTAGTCCACTGGAAAAGGCAATCTGGCAAGCAAAGAGGCTGTGCTTGCAGGGATTGATTCTCTTCCGAGGGCCGATCTCCTGGAAGTGCTGAGCACTTTGCTCGCCTCATTGGGAAATGATCTTTCAAAAATTCCTGCCGTAAGTGCCTCAATAAATTCTAAATCCAATGATTCCGATCCCCAGAACGATCTTTCCCCTGCAAAGAGGCATAGAAAAGAGACTTTCACGGCACTTACCGTGCCTCAAGGCAACCCAAATTGCTCATTACCTGTCACCGCTTCACGTAGAAGTAGTAGAGGTGCCATTTGTGATAGCCCTATTAGTGAAAATGCCAATTCTGTCAAAATTTCTAATAAATTTGATCATTTGTCAAAATTGACGGACGGTGACTTGCACGTCCCCACGTTCGATTTCCCCTCAAATCCAGGGGCGGTATCAGACTAAGCGAGTACAACCGAATCCTCTGCCAAAATTCAAAATTTTTCGAAATCCATTGATAAAATCGAAAATAATGATAATAAAAATTCCCAAAATTCTACAACTGACGACATCAACATGGAACAAACAAACGAGACCTCTCCCACAGAATAGACACCACGCACAATATGTCGACAAAATATTCCCCTTATCACTGTTTGGAATAAGAATAAGTGGACAACAGTGAATTCACTGTTTAAATCAAATAATATTAAATTAACCAAACCCGCTAAGAATGTCTATGACGGCATCAAAATTTTCTCAGATTCTCCTGACGACTACAGGAAAATCAACAGTATTTTTTAAAATAAAAAAATACCTTTCCACGCTTGCAGCCTGCTTGAGGAGAAAAAACTCCGTGTCGTACCAAGAGGCGTCCCTGAATTTATTTCATCTGTTATGAAAAACGATCTGACCGAGAAGGGGTTCGCCCCGGAATCAGTGGCGTGCATGCACTAACTACAGGAGAAGAAAAATATCAAATCTAATACTAACTCAATTACGGAAATCAATTACAACAAACTAAAAAATCGATTTACTAACATTGCATGGGACCTTGTTCTAGAGATCCAAGATTCCGAATCAGCAACCAAATTATTCATATCTATCACTAACAATGAAATACAGAAGAACTCATATACATACAAAATGAAAAAGAAAAAAAGGGAGGAATGGATGACTTCAGAAATTAGTGAAATGATCAAAGAGCGAGATGAAATGCGCCAAAATCTCCTTGAGAACCCGAATAATGAAAGACATAAAGAACTATATAGGTTAATCCGAAAAAAACCTTTTCAAAATAAAATCAAGCAAGCCCGAAAAACCCCAGAAAATTGGTTGTAGATGAACTCAATTCGAGAAAAAAACACCCCGATAATCGGTTAGATAAAATCATAGTCAATGGGATTATTCTGGAAGACAGTCAAGGGATAGCAAATTCTCACTATGTTTCAGTAGGCAAGAATTTGGCAAGGGAAATTATACACATAGTGAATATACACCTCCACAGAGTAGAATCATATCCTACTCGCTATTCCTCTATGCAACAGACCCTATCGAAGTAGAAGGAATCATCCTTTCCCTAAAAAATGGTGAATCCCCCGGATTCGATTCCGTGAAAGCTGAAATTCTGAAAACTATAGCAGACAGAATATCGATCCCACTTGCACATATATTTAATAAAAGTATGCAACAGGGTATATTCCCAACACCTTTCAAAAGAACCATTGTACTTCCGTTATTCAAAAATGGCAACCGTAAAGACATAGTTAACTACAGACCTATCTCCACCATCACAAAATTCTCAAAATTTTTCGAAAAGTTACTGAAATTTCGCCTGTGTTAAACATAAGGTTATATCGTGTAACCAAATCGGCTTTAGAGAAGGTATGTCTACCCAGGATGCTATTCTGCAACTTACCACTTAAATGTACTCCGCCCTAGATAATGGTCAACCATCCCTTTGTGTATTCATAGATCTGTCAAAAGCTTTCGACACTCTAAGCCCTAAATTGCTTTTGGAATCACTAGAAAACGTAGGCGTAAGAGACATATGCTCAGATATCTTCAAAAGCTACCTCTCTGATAGACCTCAGTCTGATAAAGTTGATGATGAGCTGAGCATAGAACAGAAAATAGAATATGGCGTACCACAAGGCACAGTCCTTGGTCCAATTTCATTTAATGTATACATCAATAGCTTGTTTGACACTCGCAGCTGTGATAAGATAACCACATATGCGGATGACACAGCTATATTTTATAGCGACAAAGACTGGATAACATTGAAATCCACAGCCGAAAATGACTTGAAAAGCATAAGGTCGTGGTTCAATAGCAGACTTCTCACCATTAATGACGAAAAAACATTTTTTCCTTCCAGTATGATCGAATAAACCCACCTTACCGACCTATAATACGCTTCATGTCTCAGATTACTTCATTATTGAGTCACCTAACAAATTCAAATATCTCGGTATAATCTTAGATAATCACCTCAAATGGAACTTCCACATCAAATATGTCAACAAAAAACTGCAATTTCTGATATATAAATTTTACAATCTGAGGAATACACTGAATAACAGTGAACTGAAGATGATATATTACGCACTAGCTCAATCTCACATTTCATATGGAATTATTATCTGGGGCACTGCTGGTAGAACTTAAATTAACAGTCCCATAATAGTTCAGAAAAAACTCATAAAACTCATAAAAATACTTGGACAGAACTTACCCCTCAAACAACGTCTACAGAGAAACTGGATTTTTCGACCCCAGACAATTATTTTTATTTTCCAGTAATATACAACAACACAAACTCCGAACAGAATTGAAAATAAATTATCACACCCCCAATACTCGCAATAGGAATTCCAACTGCCTAACACCAAAGATCAATAAAACTATTGGCCAAAAAAACTCCTCGTTCCTGGGTCCTGAACTGTACAGACTCTTACAGTCATTTTTACGCGAAATCACAAATGTTCGTCGTTATAAGAAAGAAGTGAAAAGCTTTATACTCACACTACCTCGAGAAACTATCCATCAAATGATAGATGATCCATGTACACAATAATAAGAATTAGGTTCTATTTATATCGCCTACCTGCATGATCCTTTTTTAAATCTAATAAGTACTTCATAATTACCGTACACTGACAATCACGTGCTATGTTAAATCCAAGTTCATACCTAACTATTGACCTTCAAAGATCTTCGTATGCCACATTACAATTCGACAATCATCGTAATTACATTCAAGTTTTTACTTAAGAGTAATTGCATAATTGCAACTGTGTTATATTCTATCTCTTGATGCTAATGATAACATTCCCCTAACATCCGTCTCATCCTACTCTGAACCACCACATCTGCCCCATGTATCAACTTCTTCACTCATAAACTGTTTTTGTATAATTACTGTACTTCCTTATCTAATGTAAATACATTTCTCAAAAATCTTGTCACCGCACTCTAAGTCGACACTCATAAAATTCAAGAGTGTACTTATTATATAATATACAGTCACACATAAAGTTCGCAAGATATGGAATTTTTTTTTTATCAAGAGGTTTAATGAAAATTTGACTCCGCAGTTAGTTTGTGGTTGAAAAATTAGTGAAAAACAGCCTCTTTCCTTTTGTCATGTGTTACTATAAACCTGTCAAATTTGACATTTTTTTGAAAATCCTAAAAAAATCAGTTTTTGTCAGAAATGTCAAAAAATGCCAAAAAAAAAGCTGCTCAGTTTCCAATGTTATACCTTTCCTCCAAATTTGGACTCTCTACTGTCACTTCGACTTTTTTCCAATTTTTTTAATTTTTCGAATCTTTCGCTCTACCGATTTGAACGAAACATGATTCAAATTTCATAATTTTGATGGATACGAGACTTCAATATCATATTTTGCCCAGAAAATACTCTCATTGGCCTGTTTCCAGAAAAAAAATAAATGCACCTCCAGAAATTGTTGCAAAGTTCATCTAGTTTTTTCATTTCATTGTGAAACTGATTCGGATTTTCGAAGTGAGGACGTTAATATGTCAGTAATCGAATAAACGTATTTCTCTCCATTCTTATTACACTCGTATTTCTTTTTTTAACAGATTTTTATCCAGTTTGATTATTTTTTATGACCAATAATTCAGTTACAAACAAACCCGAAATATCATACTTTTCTTTAAACTGAACAATGATGATTTGTACCAAACATGATATACAATTCCGTGATTTTAAACAATATAAGACTAATGCAACATCTCGGAAAGAAAATAGTAAAATTGATCGAAGCAAAATGAAAATTTTCCCTAGTAGGCTTTTGAAACAAATTTTTAGTTTTGGTTAATGTCAAATAATTGCGTTCAATAAATCGAGTTGTTTTGTGTACATATTTTCCTACATTTATAATTCACAAATAAGTTATATGTACAATGTTATCCACACAAGACAAAGTGGAAATCGTTCTTTCATGTGGTGAGAATGTGCCATATCCAGATGTTGCTTGTATTTTCAATCACCGGCATCCAGGAAGAAATATTCACTTTAGTACCGTGGGAAGGATATTGAAAACGTTCAAAAAAACTGGCTTTGTAGACAATCGTTCCAAGAAACCACATAATCCAATAAGGTTTACAGACTCTTGAAGAAAGAGATTTCGATATTCGAGCAGGATTTTCATTTTGGATCCAAGGTGAGAGAGAAAATGATATCACATTTCCCTACAGGATTTTATGGACAGACGAGGCAACTTTAACCTCGAACGGAACAGTTAGTTCCCAAAATTGTCGCTGGTGGTCCAACAATAATCCAAATTTTGTAATAGAATGCCGTGATCAATATTCATTCAAGACAAATGTGTGGTGTGGTTTATTATATAACCAAATAATTGGACCATATTTTTTTAGAGAAAATTTGAACCCAGACATGTACAGAAATTTCATTATGAGTCAGTTGTCTGAAAATTTGGATAATCTGCCTCTGCCAAAATTTGTGGTATCAGCTTGACGAGGTACCGATCCACCAAACGGTAGAAGTGGAACAGTGTCTCAGTCAGATGTTTAGGGGCAAAGTGATAGGACGACATTGGAAAGATTATTGGCCACCAACATCAGCAGGCTTATCTCCAATGGACTTATTTCTATGGGTTTATCTGAAACAAAAAGTGTATGAGCACAGAGCATTTGCAAACAAAGAACATTTAGAGAATACCATTCGGGAGTATTGTGCTAATATAAATTCATTAAATCAAAGTCTGTGAAGTGAAGTCTGTGAATGAAAGGACTATAATTCGTATAGAACGGGAAGGACGGCATACTGAATGAGGAATTCGGGTTCTTTATAAGATTATTGAGATGAATCAATGAATGTTTGTTGTGAATTTGGTTATAGTTATTTTGGTTTACTGTTTTTTACACATCCATTGGTGAAAATAAAGAACTTGAGATTTATGAAATTAATTCAAGAAACGTTGCGAATAATTATTATTTGCTCGAAAATTACATCAAACAGTTTACATCCAACAGTCACACTGTTGGGTGTAGACTACATCAGGATATTTCGAACTCATCTGCAGCTAACGGGATACAAATCTGTTGAAAAAAGAAATACGAGTGTAATAGGAATGAAGAGAAATTCGTTCATTCGATTACTGACATATTGTCGTCCAAATATTGAGAATCCGAATCAGTTTCACAATGAAGGACGAATTTCTGGAGGTGCATTTATTATTTTTCCTGATAACAGGCCAATGTGGGTATTTCCTAGGCATGTATGACATTGAAGTCTCGTATTCATCAGAATTATGATATTTGAATCATGTTTCGTTCGAATCGGTAGAGCAAAAGATTCCAAAAATATATAAAATTGGAAAAAAGTCGAAGTGACGGTAGAGAGTCCAAATTTGGAGCAGAGGTATGAAATTGGAAACAGAGCAACTTTTTTTTGGCATTTTTCGAAATTTCAAAAAAAAAATGATTTTTTGAGGATTTTAGAAAAAAATTTCAAATTTGACAGGTTTAGAGTAGCACATGAAGGAAGGAAAGAGGCTGTTTTATATTCATTTCTCAAGCACAAACTAACTGCGAAGTCAAATTTTCATTATATCTGTAGTGCCCTATAAAATATACGTTTTTAGTTTCATCCTGTATGGAACAGGTTTCCGGGGAGATAGGATGGAGCAATGTTTTTGAAGGATAGTTTTTGATTAATAAAATTACTTCAATCAAATCCGAATTTTTGATAGTTTGAATAAACTACATATCTATTATTAAAAAAAACTTCCATATGTTGCGTACTTTATGTGTGACACTGTATATTAGTCTCAATTGTTCTATTGCTCTTGAAACCTGTAAGAATGTATTTAAAAGTGTATTCTATTACATGAACTATACTAGACCTTACTGTATAAGATATATTCAAATGTATTAATTTAATTTGATTTAGTTTCAACCCGCACAAGAATTCTTAAATTCTTTTTGGGTATCCCATTTATTGTACAATATCATCATGTATTACTATAAAAATTGTCCTCTGTACAATAAATTACTACTAAAATTACTATTACATTGGTTGGATGGAATATTGACCAGATCTACGTAAAATACCTCATTTCTAATATCAATCCGATCAATTCAATATTTTATTGAGTGACTAACTGACAATCACAGATTATCGAAACGTAAGAATTTGATTTGTGTTCCATAGCCACCGTGATAAATTATCAGGTCTCCATCTTGGATTCGTAATCCTTCTAATTTTTCTATAAAGTGAGGAGTGTTTTTTATGAAACTGTCTGTGTGTCCAGATACAGGTGTTAGGATACGGATGAGATACCTGGCTGGTTTTAGACAGGGGGATCCAATTGAACTCACAATAGGTGTCAATGGTGTATTTGGTTTGTGGATTTTTGGTAGACCATGCTGTGGTGCGTTCTGTTTTTGGAAGTTAATTTTTCTGTTTGGCCAAATTTCTGTGTACTTTTTATTCTATTGATTTTGTTGGATTCTAGTGGAAATTTTTGTAAACTATTTTCAGTGTTGAAGAGAAATCTGAATTTTGTATTTTGTATATATCATATGAGTCAATTTGTTTTCATATTCGTCTGTGTTCTTTTTGATTTGATCATCTGATCGAAGAGATTCAATTGCAATTCTCTTGTATATATTCAAATTACTTCTAGCGTGATGAGGTTGAGTGAGTGTGTTTTTGCATTCAGATCTGTAATCACTAGCAGCTTCTGCTGGTGAATTTTGAGCTGTTGTATAATGAGAGGCTGTCCTGTATGCGGCATTTTGACAAGCAAGTAGAAAGATGAATCGATAATCCTGTTCAAATCCTATAACGATTTCAGAAAATGTATTGATCTAAGGAGAAAAATTGGTTCCCGGAACATAATCAAGTGGAGTATATTTTGCATTGAGAATTTAACAAATCTGGGTTTTGTATAAAATAGAGAAAATTTAGAAATAAAATAAACGAGATGAGAATCATCAGTACTTCTCAGAATGTGTTTTTTTGCACTCAAATTTGAATCAAAATTCTACTATCTTAGTATAATGATGATAATAAGTCAACATGATTTGCCACACAAAAGCAAAGATTAGATGAATAGCTATTCTGGAAGTCTCAACCTCACTATACAACTTTATTTTCTGTAGATTTCTTATTTATAATTTCATACATCTACCCAGGTGCAGACTATTCAACCACTTCAAGTGATTAAGTTCTCCATCTGATTATCTGCATCGAGACGTCCTCGAAACCATTTGCATAGCATTAACCTTAATAGCTGTTTGGTAACAGAAATTACCTATGGGGATTATGAAATTGATTACCGACGGTAATACCGTAGCGCGATAGGAAAATCCCTCTGAAATTGATCCCCGAATCTGTCGAACCAAACTTTCAACATTCCCAGAACTCTGAGGAGTTGTTCCTGCGGAAATACACTAATTTGGTTTTCTTGAGCTCATTGAAGGTTTGAGTTTGAACGTTTGGATTAAGATATTGATAGAATATATGATACAGTTGGAGGGATATGATAGTCAATGATTGCTAATATCATAACAATGAGTTCTAAAATAATTATAAATGAACAATGAATGGAATAGAAAAGGAATAATAACAATTATATATATATATATAATACTTACAGAGTAATACTGACAAAAACATTAATAAATTGATAAATTTGCAGAAGGAAAGTTTTTTGTGCGTGGTTGAATTCAATTTCCTCACAACGCAGCGAATATGGTAATTCTATCTCAAATGGGAATCAATCATGAATCCCATTCATTTCATATATACCAGAGTTGTAATTTGTAGGTTGTTCTGAATTGCCAAGTGGTGAAAATCTGGAAGAGATGAATCCTAGAAGTGTGTGTTTTGCCTATATCGAGAAATGATTTATTATAGTCAAACCAGTTCTCTGTTGTTCCTCAGTTCTTTTCCGCATTTTGTTTCACTTCGGACTTATTGCCACTTGTATAAAACTCAGCAAGCAGCTAATGAGTCTGCCAGTGCTTTCGATCTGAAAGTTGCCCATTCACAAATAGAAAACAAAATTGGTTCCAAAATCGTCCTTTGATTCACACCCCATTTAAATTTGTCATGAATTGCTTATAACATCTCCAATGTGAACTATTTGTTTTCTATTTTAGAAGTAGTATAAAACTCGTAACTATTATCAAGTGCTCTAAAATTCTTTCATTGAATAAAGTTTAGAATTAGAGAATAAATAATTCTTTTCAATATAAGTCTGTTTTTAGGAAGTTTCTCAAAGATCTTGCTTATATTGGATAACTGAAGGACTGGTAAAATCGGTCAATTGAAAAAAATTTGATCAATGAATTCAAAATATATAGAAATAATCTAGATATTCTCCTGAAAAAAATGAAGCAGACTATTATAAACGTGAAATGAATAAAACAAAAACAAAAAACTAGTTCGAAACATATGATGAAAAAACCTTAAAAAAAAGAAGTGGATCATAACATCCAGAAAATTCAAGTTGACTAGTTACCTAATACTTCCGATATAGCAGAATCTTTCAATCATTATTTCATCAATGTAGGTACTAATCTGGCGAATGAAATATCAATAACGGATGGACGATTCAACAGTAACAGAATACTCAACACAATTTGGGGTCAACTGACGAAAGTGAAATAAAAGAAATAATTGAAATCGAATAAATCACCAGGATCGGGGCAAAGACAATGGAAAAATGCATCGATTTTCTAACCAATCCCATACAAACATTATTCATTCAATATTAGAATCTGGAGTATTTTCATAGACATTGAGAATTGCTGTAGTGAAGCCTCAAAATAAATCAGGACAGAAAAGTCATCTCGCGAATAATAGACCTATTTCAATTATCTCCAATACAAGCAAAATCATAGAAAAATTACAATGAAAAAAATAATTGGTTTGGAAGGTAAATCGACTCAAGACGCAATTGCCGATCTAATGAAAAAATAATCAGCAATTTGCGTATTCATTAATTTGGCAGAAGCTTTTGACACTTGAGAAAATATTGGATGTGGGGGAAAATCGCTGATTTGATGGGAAGTTATACGAATAATCGTCAGCAGTGTGTGAAAATAGAGGGAACTCTGAAAAGTAGGAAGACTGTGGAGTACCATAAGAAACCGTTCTAGAAGAGCCACGATGAACTAACCTAATATTGAATAATTATATTGAGATATAATAAAAAAATGTTATAGAAACCTACCTGTTGATTGTATCATTCTTCCTTTGCAAAATGAGGTCTAATCTCAGTCAGTTCTGTCAGTGATCAGCTGTTCAGCCTTCTAGCAAACCTACCTACAGGAGACATATTTTTTTGCGTTGCCAGTGATTCCTTGATTTATTGAATTCACTTTTCTATCAGGCTTACCTTCCTTATTCTCCAACCTTAGGTTTCGACTGAATATATTGTGACAGCAATATTTGTTCTTCTGAGGATCAACCATTCCCCTATAATTCAGTGCAATTGAATGTCAGTGTCGACAAAACTGTATTTTGATATTTTTTATACTTTTCGTAGTAGTTGGGTAGTGCCTGGAAAGGAGTTCTTCATAGCCAATGAACCGTAAAGGGTTCAGATACCCTCCATAAATTTCGACGTTGAGTCCATCTTAATTTTTTTTGGTAGGAGTCTGTTCATAATCACTTCACCCTATGGACAATTGATATTGTATTGTATATTATTCAATAAACTCTTGAACTCTGAATAAGTCAAGATACACTTTGAGAGCCGTCAAAAACAACTTTAATTTTTCCATTGTTTCTCTATCCTTTCAAAACACCATGAACAAGTACAAAAATAGATCATTCGTTATCATTTCATTCTCATCATGTATTCTAGTGATTCAGAGTCATCCGTGAATTTTAGGTAGAAGCGGAAAAATGGGCCATTTCTCTGAAATGTTCGTTCCAAATTAAGATATCTATTAATTCCTCCTCTGAGGTGGTAACGAGCAGACGTTAGAGAAGAGCTACTTGCAAAATAGGTACAAGGATGTCACGTGCGAGACGGGGGTCAAGTATGTGAGCAACCAGAATATTCAAGTGCTGTGAATCGTGGAACCAAAATAATATATGAGTATTGTATTGCGGAGAGCAAGACTTCTTTACCCACATGAATACCAATTGACTCAATGCGGCAAAAAAGAAGCAGAAGCCTTGAACAATTTAGAGAGAAAAATATTTATTTGCATTGTCCTGAATTATTTCCCAAATTAACAATGTAATACTTTGATAGGGACGCAACAGTAAATCGCCTTGTGCTGTCATGTCAATAATTTTCAATGAAATCATTTTTACAAAACTGTTCTTGCTCAGTATACTTCACTTCCTTTTGTTTGAACCTTGGCATGTCTTCAGTGGACCAAAATTGTTCAAATTGATTTTGAATAAAAAAAACATTCTGATCAGCTGCAAAACTGAATTACCTAGCTCAGCGTGGTTTTTTGTTATATAAGCATGTTTGTACCCAATTTCATTTGACCAAAAATTGAATTCGCAACAATTCAACATTCATTTTCCAATAAGAGGTATCAGTCAATTATCCACAACTATGTGTCATAACACAGCAAAAATGAAATCGATACTAGTATTTTCATTAAAGATTTGACATAATTGGTTGTGTAAAATATAACGGGCAGTATTCCATTACTTTTATTCTCAGATTCTGAATTAAGAAATCACGAAACTATTTACTTTGCAGACTCCAAATTCAACCGTTCACAAAACATTAACATTTTATTGGGGACAGGAGTTTTTTATGAGTTTTCACGGATTGGTCACATGAAATTGGGTAGAAAATGCTTATAAATGGGTAATCCATTGGGAAATACGCATACAGTAAGGGTAGATGGAGGACACCGGGGTGCTTCTAAATAACCCATATTTTAGTGGTTTATCGTTCTTTATAACCAAGATATAGGATAATTTATCAATTTTCCCCATTTTTCCAATTAATCATAACTTATGAACCACCCTATATATTTTCATAATCTTTGGTTCGAATGTTCTTTTTCCCCAGTGGTGTCAACTTACATAATTAAAAAAAAAGTCTTATTTCAGGTCCTTCCTTAAAAAATTAATAAGTAGGTTTCGAGTCGGAACAACTCCCTGTATATCAATACTTAAAAAAATCATTTGCAAATTTGGAAAGAGCAGAAAAAATGAGTAAGACTGAATGTATTTGGTGTTTTCGCATATAATGTTTTTACTCATTAACTTGAGTCAAATCTAAATGTTTCGATAATGAGGTGGCACAAAATTATTTTTCCCCAAATGGTACTTTTCCAGCTTCAATCCATAAAATAATCAGCTATTTCTTATTCTCCTAATTTCTGGATCCCAATCTTATTGAAAAATGAGAGGACATGTCCGTATTTGGGACAAATTATGATTATCAATGACTAACTTTCAAACACCCTGTATGGGTAAAAAAATTATCATAACATTTGTTCATTGCGCTACATTTGACAAGCATAACTTTATTTCAAGCAAAAATAACGTCGCAACAAATTGTATTGAGTTAAACGAAAAGAATTAGACACAAAATTTAAACAACATAACTTATAACAGTTGTTCAAAGTGGCCTCCACTTTGCTCAATACATTTCCGTACTCTTGGAGTAAGATTTGTAATTGACTTTCTAATTATAGCTTGGTCATTTCTCAGGTCGTCGCATGCGTCCTCAATTCTCCGTAGAAGGTCCTCTCTAGTGCTTACTTCAGTTGAATACACTTTTGATTTTAAATAAAATCGGGCCCCCTTGCAGGCCAGTTGTGAGGTCCTCCTCTGCCTATCCAATGATTTAGGAAGTTGTCATTTAAAAACTATCTCACTATTGCCCTGAAATGAGGTGAAGCCCCATCATGTTGGAAGTACATGCCTCCAACATCAACTCCTGCATCATCTAGCAATATGGGTAAAATATTTTGCAGGAACTCCAAATACACTTCACCCGTTAGTAGATGTGGTAGGATATGGGGTCCAATCAATCGGTTGCTGATAACGCCACACCAAACATTGAAGGAGAACCTGTGTTTGTTTTATGACGAACGGATTTTGTTTTTCCTCTCCCGCTTGTAGCCTCTGAACTTGCTGTAAATGGTACGAATATAGATCATTTCTTCTCAATCTTTGCCAAACAGTAGACTGAGGAACATTAGTGGCTTGACTGATTCTTATCGTACTGATTTTTGGATCATTTTGTACAAGGTTGAGAATGTCCTGTTCCAAACCATATATCGTCTTCCTTAACATTAATTTTGTGCTACAGTTGGAAATTCACCGTGTTCTCTAAGGTTACTAAACACATTAGAAAAAGTTCTGTCACTGGGTAACCGCCGGCCAGGAAATCGCTATGCATATCCTCACAAAATTCATAGACATACAACATGTTTGCATATTCATTATTATCAAATTTGGGTGGCATTTTGAGTGAGCTTCAACTGTTAACAACAAATAACGTAACAACACAAGAACAAACTCTAAAGTCATCAACTAACGTCACAATTGTACTCTGACATCGGCCAATTCGACAATTACAACAATTTGAGATATACAACCCAAAGTATATTATTATACTGAATTGAACAATACGTACAGACTGCTTGATTTTATTATTATTATTATCAAGAATGCATCAAAAGAGTTAAAAAATGATCACGCTCCAGCTAAAAAAATAATTAGACGCGGATAAAGAAAATTCTATGTTTTTGATTTTCTGTTATGTTTTACCTTTAAAATGTGGATTTGTTGCAACGTTATTTTTGTTTGAAATAAAGTTATGCTTTTTTCGGAATGGACATTTTTCCTCTTCCCTATAATTTTTTTTTAATATAGCGCAATGAACAAAGGTACAGGGTGTTTGAAAGTTAGTCATTTATAATGATAATTTGTCCCAAATACGGACATGTCCTCTCGTTTTTCAATGAAGTTGTCAGGAAGTTGCTATTTTTCCGCTATATTTATCAGCCAAAAGCTCCCTGTGAGGATTTAAATTCATCTTGACAGTGATAATAGGTCTAGAAATACCATTCGTGTTCGTGACAAATCCGTGGATTACACCTACCCCAATAAATAGACTAAACACCCTCCTCCGTAGATCACGCCAAAACCGCGACGCGAATATATAAAGCACGCGCGAGTGTTACCTGCGCCAGCCAGCGAATCGAGAGAGCACGTTGCATCGAGCCAACTGTGCTATGAACAAATACCGCCGAGCACATTCAGTCATCTGATAGAAGCCAGAGACATCAGTTCGTTCGAGACAAAAGCGGCCGCAGCCAACTGACGTCATCCGACTGACGTCACATCACGTGGATTGCTACCTAGGAGAATTTTACCAGCTAGGTGATTATGCTGTGAGCCTAGCACATTCAGTCACCCGATAGAAGCCAGAGACACCAGTTCAGTCGAAACAAAAGCGCACGCTGCGAGCTGACGTCATCCGGCCGACGTCATACCACATGGATTGATAGCAAAGAGAATTTTTGCAAGCTGGGTAATTATACTAGGAAAATATAATTTGTATTTCGATCAGCAGAGTCCACAAAACGGCGCGCGTATTTAACTCGGTCGAGAGGAATCCGCAAAAGAGGGGAAAACCGACTGTAGTTCCGTTTGGAAATATTTCAAAGAATCATTAGCTCGCCGAGCCTAGCAGAAGCAGTCACGCATCCGACCACTAGTATCCAGAGTGTGAGCCAAATACCGAAGCAGTCCACTACCGTTTCGAGCCTGGCCGACCAGCTTGCCGAAGCAGTGAGATCGGAGTTTGGGTAAATATGTTATATCAGGTGAAACACATCAGGAAATATTTGTGAGTACCACAGGTGCGATGTGCGTATGATCGAACCATAGCCTTGAGAGGCACATATTCATTTCAATGCTGGGATGGTAATTTCTGCATACTAGCCGGTACGATACCCCCACCGCAAGACTTTTTGGTTGCTAAGTTCACCCCGCTTGCTTGGACACACCCTCCCCGCTTTTTTTTCTGTATATAGTGCTTGCCATTCTTGTATATTTGTGGTGATAACTTGAGGCTGCCGTCAGCCGCCCTGCCTGTATTTCTGAATAATTGATATTCCTGTTCATCTTGTTTTTAGAGTATTCTTCCATTTACTATCTTGAGTAGAATTTGAGCACCCAGTACGCAGTCGGCACCCAGGTGCGAAACCCAGTTAAATGCTTTTTAAAGCCTGCCTTGCTGGCCCCGTTACATTGTCACGACTCTACTTACCCCTGGAGTGTTTTTATTCACTGAGACTGCCCGGAGCAAAGTGGCCTTTTTCACTATAAACCAAAAGGTGGCGCCCGAGGTAAAACCGAGAACAGTGAAAGGCGCCAAAGTTTGATAGTAAGGGGAGAGACCCCTTTACAAAGTTGAGATCCAGAAATTAGGAGAATAAGAAAAAGTTGAAGATTTTATGGATTAAAACTGGAAAAAAATAATTCTGTGCTACCTCATTAACGAAACATTTAGATTTGACTGATAAGTGAAAAAGTTATATGCGGAGATACCAAATACATTTCGTCTTACTCCTTTTTTCCTGCTCTTTCCAAATTTGTGAATAAAATTTTAGGATATTGATATACAGGGTGTTGTTTCGACTGAAAACCTACTTATTAGATTTTTTTAATTATGTCAATCGACACCACTTTGGAGAAAGAACATACGAACCAAATATTACAAATATGTATAAGATGGTTCAGAAGTTATGATCAATTGAAAAATGAAAAAAATTTATAATTCACCCTGTATCTTGATATAAAGAACGATAAACCTATAAAATATAGGTTATTCAGAAGCACCTCGATGCATAAGTTTGTGAAAACCATTCCATTGAAAATCATTGTCGTGACAATACAGGGCGATTTACTGTTGCGTTGCTATCAAAGTACTATATTGTTAATTGGGGAAATAATTCATGACCATGCAAGAAAATATTTTTCTCTCTAAATGGTTTATGGCTTCTGCATCTTTTTTGGCGCATTGAGTCAATATGTATTCATGTGGATAGAGAAGTATTGCTCTCAGCAATACTATACTCATTTATTAATTCAGTTCCACGATTCACGGCACTTGAATATTCTGGTTGAACACATACTTGACACCCATCTCGCACATGACATCCATGTACTTCCTTTGCGAGCAGCTCTCCTCTTACGCCTGCTCGTTACCGCGTCAGAGAAGGAATTCATAGATTTCCCAATTTTGAACGAACATTACAAAGAAATTACCCATTTTTACGCTTCGACATAAAATTCATGGATGACTGTGAATCACTAGGACACATGCACATACTTGATGAGAATGAAATAATAACGGATATTCTACTTCCGTACTTATTCATGGTGTTTTGAAAGGATCGGGAACCAATGGAAAAATTAAAGTTGTTTTCGACGTCACTCAAAGTGTATCTTGACTTATTCAGAGTTCAAGAATTCATTGAATGATATACAATACACTATCCATTGTACATGTCTAATAGGGTTGTAGATATTCAACTACCTATTCGAAAGGTGGCCGCATATTGTCGGAATCAAAATCAGCGACTCTGATTTTCCGTGGAATAGTGGCACCAAAACTTGTGTAAAATAGTGTTCGGGGGTCTGGTCCTGAAGACTTTTTTTCGAATCACATTATCAATATTCCGTTCGAGTGATTGAAGAAATCTCGATCCATTTGTGCACAGATGGATTTAAGTGATTAAAAAAAAATCCAAGGTAACCAAATTACTCACGTATAGTTTACGATCTGAAAAAATCACAATGTATTCAGAGTTGTATGAGATTGGAGATATTTCCACAGATGACGATTCAAAACTCATTGGCGTGATAAAAACTATGATAAAAATCCAAGAATCTCTCATGATCTCAATAATTACGAATCAATTAGGAGTTATTCATTCAAAAATAAAATATCTTGGAATTTCTTTTCACCAAGAGCCCCTCACTTTGGAAGTCTATGGGGGTCATCAGTGAAACTGACAAAATATAACTTAGTGAGAATGGTAGGCATTGCACATCTTATCTATAAACACCTTCACACGATTTCAACCCAAGTGAAATCTAACCTAAACCTCGGATCCATTTGTCCCTTGACAAACGATCTGAACGACCTTGACTCCTCATTCCAGGATATTTCTTGGTCGGTTCAATATTAATCTCGATGTTCAAAACATACATTCAGGAAATTTCCTGTAAAGTGCTGAATAAATATCAAAGATCAGCTCAAATAACATAGAAGAATAGTGTGAAGTGACACACGATCAATTGGAAAATGTGGAGAGATACAGACCTTTTAGCTTTTCTTCGAAACTTATGGAGGGCATCCGAACCCTTTACGGTGCATTGGCTTGGGAGAACTCCTTTCTCCATACTACCCATGAAAATGGAAATATTTTCAACGGAAAATATAAAAAATATTCGAATGACAGTTTTGTCGATACTGACATTTGATTGCACTGAACTTGAGATGCAGAATTCCTGTCTGTCTCTCTTTTCGACTGAATAAGAGTGAATTGGTTGATCCTCAGAAAAACAAATATCCAGTGGAAACCCAAGGTTGGAGAAAGAGGAAGGTAAGCCTGATAGAAAAGTGAATTCAATAAATCTAGGAATCACTGGCAACGCAGAAATATGCCTCCTGTAGGTGGGTTTGCTGCAAGGCTTAACAGCTGATCACTGACACAATAGAATGAGATTGAACCTCATTTTGCGAAGAAAGAATGATGACAGGTTTTGAAAATGAGACATCAATGGTTGGGAATGAATATATACAATCAACAGGTGGGTTGATATAATAATTTTTGGTAATCTCTTGACAATATAATTATTCATTATAAACTTAGTTCATTGTGATTTTACAAAGCACAAAAGAGATGGCGCACATAGTTGTTCGGTGCTGGAGAGAGCACATGAATGACGTTTCCAATTATAGTGTGACAGGAGTTTTTGAAAAACAATTAATATTTCAGTTGCAGATGTACCGCTGACAAAAGAATGCTATAGATGTATGTCACAGATTTTGTACACACACTTGTATGTATACATAACTCGCAATAACGTTAGAAGTGAATGCTTCAAAACAATAATACTATGGAAACTGGAGGCATGGTTCTTCTCAAAGAGGATAACGTTCTCCCCCTCAATTGGAGACTTGGAAAGATTGACGAGCATCATCTGGGCAAAGACAACGTTTTTTGCGTGGCTCCAATCAAAACCGTCTAAAGCATTATCAAGAGTGCTTTTACGAAAATCCGCCTCTCACCATCGGAAGATTCAACGAATGATTTTCTAGAAAGGAGCTAGGTACTTCCAAAGTGCGTAGTATGTCTAGTTTTTCCCACCAGTACGCCAATGCTCTCAACGCGAGATAGAACTAGAGCAAGGCAGCTAACGTCCCTACTTTTTCCTGGCCGTTGACAACGAAGCGTTATGGAAATAATACGCTAACATTGTGAATCGAAAACACAGAACAAATTGTTCCCATCATCATTTTTATTATTAAATAACAGTTACTTCAATATATAGTCCACAATTGAAGAATTGATGAAAAAGAACAATGTCTCCCAATTACTCGTGAATATTCTAATGAAAAATGTCCCTGCTTCTGTTCAAAATTGAAATCAATAATCAAAAAGAATTCATCCTTCTCTCGTTATACTTGCAAGGCTGGGTTCAGAAGTTGTTTCAGGCGATTATTCAATGAGTACTAAACTCTATTGCATTTCCAATGATTTTTAATTTTTTTTTATTTCAGTTTCCCTACCGTTCCATTTTTTTTTGTATACAGCAATTTGGCGATAACATGACGTTCGTCTTCATAGTTTTCAATGTACTCCATTGGGTTGAGAAATTGGGGTTTGGCACATAAATGAAACATCAAAGATTATATAGTGCTTTATTCGTAAGGTGACATCCAATGAATTATCAGTATGAGGTTTTTCAAATAGTGATTAGAACTATGTGTTGTGCAAATTCACTGTGCAAGTTCCCAATTACTCAGACACCCCTTTCCGACATCAATTACTTAATGAAATAGTGTTATTGAATATGAAAAGATGTGAAAGTTTTCCAGAGTTGTTGAGTAAGTGAGGAAACACGTGTGTGCACTTCCTGTAATTGATGATCCTACAAAATAGGTTCAAGCTCAAATGATATGGATATATGAAAATATTGGTATGGTCAAATAATATAAACCTCAAAGACTCTTCCATTCATTCCACCTGAGTTATTCAAAATCCCCCGATATTGACTAATTCCATAGATCATTTGTGAAAATGCAATGGAAAACCAATGAAAAGTTCATTTGATTAAGTGTTAATATTCAGTCAGAGAAAAAAGGGATTTATATATTGCAGAATACTCGGTATCAATGCATTCACCAGCACTTCCCATTCTTTTCAAAAGTGCACGTCGAAATAAAATCCAAAGTTATTTGAATTGTTTGTTGGTTATATATTTCCCACTTTCCAATGCAAAAAATTATTAAATTTTTTTTAAATCATATAATATCTCCAGAGAAAAGAGTGTTGAAAGTGTACTCCTTCCTCCAATAAACTTCCTGATATGGCCTGTATTTATATCATAATACGCCATGCATCATGATAGAATATGCAAAGGTGGTACTTAAAAATATCAGCGAATCATGTTTTCCACAAGAAGAAATCGACCAAAGTATGAGAATTTTTCCAGAAATACTTACCTCAGGAAGGCATCTTCCTTCAGAAGATCAACAAAACACCTCGGAGTCATCGTAGACTTTAATCTGAGCTGGAACGAGCAGTTCGAAAATCTCATCAACAACGCTATCTGCTCCTATTGGGCATGCAGAAGAGCCTTGTCCAACATGTGGGGTCTGACATCTGAAACCCTACACTGGATATATTGGCCCGACATTAACGTACAGATCAATCATTCGGTGGTACCGGCATCACTAGGGGCAAGTCCAGAAATGAACTTGATGAAGTACAACCGCAAGCTTGTGACAGTTGCCATGAAGATGACGCCTACCAGAGCTCTAGGAGTTGTACTAGGACTAATACCTCTGCATCATCTCATTGAGCACGAAGCCATGCGTGCTGCCTACAGACTCAGAAAAGCAAGCCAATGGATCGGTACTGAGACTGACCATGGTCACTCTACTAATCGAAACAAGGCAAAGGAGGGCTGTCCAATGCTATTGGTGGTATGAGACAGCACCTCACTTGTTCAGAATTCTAGAAAAGGCCCAACATGGCCATCTCCACGAGAAAAGAATGGATAGAGGCTACGCTTGGCAGACCCTCAATTTATGAATCGATCTGGTATAGATCAAGATTTGAAGGAATGTTTGGCGCAGCAAGAGTCTAGGAAGAAAATTACTTCACGAACGCCTACGATACTGCTTTGAAGTCGTCACACTATGAGAGCTGAATTTTCTGATTCAGCGAGTCCTCGCAATATTGCGCAATAATTCGCTTGACCCCAAAAACCCGAAGCATTCTTACAGATCGAGCGTGGCTGACCATCTGAATGAACAATCATTTCCAAGAATTATCTCTTGCCATAATTCTGGAAATCCCAACGGTTGCCATTTCCCAAGAACTCAAATGCGCAGCGAATTTATGTTTATGAGGTCTCTTCTCCGACGTCGTCATTCATTTTCCAGTAGTCAAACGAACAACATATATCTATTTTAAGTGGTGAGGCCCCATCAGCTAGGAAGTAAGATTTTGTTTTCACATTTGTTTTTCGCTCACAGTTTTTGCTTTTTTCGATTGTGATTCGAGTGGATATATATATTGTTTTTCTGGGGGTGGAGAGTTAGGGATTAACTAGAAAAAATCTGAAAAGTGAAGTCATAAGGAAAGATCTGACGAAAACTATGTGGGGTGAATTGAAAAAAATGAATATATTGTCGAAAAACGATGAAAATATCCACCTCCATTCACGAAATACCGACCCATTGAATTTGTATTATATAAACTCGACACCAAATGTTCCCCCCGACGAACAAAACATTAATTTCTATAATAATAATACAAAAGTGTGATAGCAAATTTGAGTTCAAGCCAGTTTCTGCGATGGATGACTCGAAAATGATGAATAGCATCACAACTAACGCTAGAGGAACCGGTGGTCTAAATTTGAATCTGATCAGATATTGTTGTCCTCAAATAATTCCGTTCTTCGCCAATATTATCAATAATTGTGTCTCAACAAATTATTTTCCTAATGCTTGAAAAGAAGCGATTGTACAGCCTATATGAAAAAAATTCACCCATCAACAATGCAGAACCTCCGCCCGGTGAGTATTTTACTGATGCATTCTATAATCTAATCGTGAGGCAGCTTAAAGATTACTCAAATCACACAAAGTTATTTTCACAGAAACAATCTGGTTTCAGGTCGATGCACAGTTGTGAGACAGCACTCATTGATGTAACTGATGATATATTTAGAGCTGATGACTCCAAAAAGGTTTCTCTATTGGTGCTCTTAGACTACTCTGAAACAATTGATGAGCTACTACTTTCCATTTTGATTTTTTTGAGTTTGAGTTCGAATAGAATTATATTTTTCAGGAGCTATCTCTCTGGTAGATCTCGGAAGTTTAAATTTGGTGGTAATCTCTTGGGGTCCCTTGCGTTGTCCTTAGGGATAGCACAAGGTTTTATACTGGGGCCTTCATTATTCACTATTTATACATCATACCTCTCTCATCTTTTTCTTCGATACACCTATATGCAGATAACACGCAAGTAAACCATTCGTTTCATATAAATGATGTGGCATAACGTCCCAACCAAATTAACGAATATCTCTCTCAGATTGTCAGAGCTTCCGAACAACACTCACTTCTGAAAAAACTACATTACTCGTGTTCGGTCCGGAAAAAATCATGCCAGATATTGTTCCCGATATTTCTGTTATTGTTGATGACCATATCATGAGACCCTCCGAGTTCGCAAGGGATCTTGGATTGATTATGGACGGTGATTTGCGGATTAAACGGCACGTCTCCAACTGTATTAGGACCGGTTTCAGAAAACTGAAATCATTGTATGGTAATAGGCATATCTCAAACAGAGGAGTCAGGACTATTCTTTGTGACTATCCCATCCTCTTCAAGTGACTTCCTATATGGACCATGTATCGACTCTACAGACAAACATAGAATACAAGTCTTGCAAAATTCTTGTCCCAGATTTATCTTCAGATTACGCAGACGTCAAAAAATATCACACAAGTCAAAATAAGTCCGGTGGCTGAATATGGCTCATCGTCAAAGATTGCACAGCTTATGTTCACATCACGAAATAATAAAGTTCGAAACACCTCCATATTCATACAAAGAAATATCATATCTAACAGATGTGCACAATATCATTATTCGTCACAAATTTCGTCTCACCCCATCGCTGCATGGAACAGAAATATTCAAACGATCCTATTCTTTTCAGATTGTTAGCATTAACAATGTACTTCCCTATACTTTGAAAAACCTGCCTTCAATTTCATTCAAATCAAAACTGAGAATGTTATTATTTGATGAGCAGAATAGTTGGAGAACTGAATTTAGGATGGAAAGGAAATAGGCTGGCTGCAGGTTCTATTAAAAGAGTTTTTTTGTTTATTTTTTATTGTTTTTTATTCATAATGGATGATGTTTTTGGAAAATAAATACCCTTATTATTATTATTATTGAATCGATATTCCAGGAACGTGAACTTACAGAAGTGAGTCTGTCAGCCTTTTCAAACGAAAAATTGCCAAGATGTTGAAAAAAAATCTATGTTGAAGGAAAAAACTCGTTTTCGCGGGGAATTCCCAGGAAACAACTCGATTTGAAATACCTCAATACTCAAACCATGTGATTGATAGGGGTACAGATCAACGATGGTGGTTTCAGGAGAATGGGAATGAAAGTGGCAAAAGATCAGAGGAATTTTTCAGCAGAGAAAGCGGAAGATTTATCTTTTATTAAACTTCCACAATCCATAGCCAGAAAACATGCTTGTGTCAACGTTATGAATACAGAAAAAGATTGTTTGGCATGGGCGATCGTGTGCGCATTGTATCCTGTCGAAAAAGATGCGGAGAGTACCTCAGGATACCTTCATTGGGCGGCCGTCACTCTCGGCCAAATTCCCTGATATAAAAAACTCCATTATTTTTCGGTGAACGTTTATTCGAAATTTTTTCATGACTGTACCAAAAAGACTCACGAAAAAAAAATGGCTCGAAATATCAATTTGCTCATGGTACAAAACAATATATTAAATTGGACGACTACGAAGCACGTTTGACGGCGACGACAAAGAAGATATTCATTTCCATCATTGTTGGATCAAAGACCTATCCCGATTGTTTGTCTCACGAATGAGTAGCAATAAAGCGAAAAAATACATTCATGACAGATGCCTGAATTATATTGGCTTTCCGGAAAATATAGACAGTAATACTGTTGACTGTCAGGAGTGAAATAAGAACAAAATTTCCTCATCAAAATATGACCAGAGACTTTGTACACAAAAAATTGTTTCATTTATAATTTATGCTGATTCTAAATCGGTTTTGAGACCGTTTACTGATGATGGAACTGAATCCAAAACATCGAAATACCAAAAACATATCTTTTATAGCGCAGGTTTTCATTTTGCCAATCGAGGATTGGATTCGATGGAATGGTTTTCAGATCAGTTGAAATCCATCGCGAAATTCGAAGGAGGAAAATGTACAGATATTGTCCCCATGTAGGGATTGATTTAGAAGTTGGGCACATTAAGCACCATGTTACCTCAACAACAAAAAAAACTTTATGATTCCTATTGGTTTTCACAATCGGGCCAGGATGGGTCTTCTACCGATGAACGTGGAAAAATATATTTCTTTCACGCAGAGACACAGACATTGAATTTTGATTCATTGACTCTTGTCGATTCATGGGCGCAAGTGGACGATTTGGTGCGCACTCTCAGAATGGAAAATATCTGTAACTTGAAGCGCCAATTCCTACATTCAAATAATAAACAATTTGCACTGGTCATACGCAGTTGGGTATTTCCATACGATTTTGTCGGTTCCATGTATGAACTAGAAATGACAGCATTGTCAAATATTGGCGGATTTCACAATCGCTTGAACGAGCGGCATCTCCGATCATAGATACCAACATGCTCAAAAGATGTAGCAAAATTGTTCGATTTGGCAACGCCTAGCGGGCGACTACTCACACTTGTACATGAGGACGGACATCCTTCTTTTATGCGACGTTTTGAATACTTCGGATACCGGCTACATCCTCGATTTGGAATATCACGAGTAAACTGTATTGAGTATGACATTAACAAAGATCCGCTTTGTGCTGACAACAAATTCCTCCTGGCTCGAAATCACCAAAATTAATGGCCCCCTGTATAATAAGGAAACATACCGCGTCCTGAAACAAGCATTGGAAAACGGCATTATTCCGATGAAAATTCACAGAGTGATGAAATTCGAATAATCGGCATGAGTGCAACCCTATATCGAGTTGAAAAGAACTACAAAGTGTCCATTAACAGTATATTCATGTGGAATATTGGAAAACACAGAGTGGTTGAAATGCTAAGTAAATGGGAAGGTAGATATGGGGCGAAAATTTTGATTAGCAGTCCAAAATTCCACAACCGAACCATTTTTTTCGACAATCTCATGGTAATTGAAATGAAAAAGTCTGAATTACTTTTCAACAGGTTTTTTTCACATTCATGCTGAATCGGTATGGAACCGATGAGTGTTGGTTGATGTGTGACGATATCGATTCTCCTATTTTTAAAACAAATTCGATGACGTATACCTCCAACTAACTCCGGAAACCGTGCGAAAATAAGATTGGTTGGTTTAGCTGAATCTGGCTCTGTCCAATTCCTCTTTGGCCAATTTTGGCACCAGTCCTTCTGTATACACTCCCATGTTCCACAAGAGTCACGCTTCGAACCATTCAGTTGTCATACAATTGTCACCCGACAGTCTATGAGATGTTAGCGACAGTGCTGCCATCTATGGAATGTGACATATGATAGTTCTGATGTCTATGACAGTTCTGCTATCTATGTGACATAGACAGTTTTGCCATCTTGTGACGTCACGCGACCGTTGTGCCATCTATGAAAATTTGACAATTTTGTCGTTTATGAAAGAAATATGTCACAGTTTATGGGAGATGTGATAGACTTTTGAGTTTACATGGAAAAATAACTATTTGAGCCATTTTAACATTTTTTCTTTATTATTGTATCTGAAAAGGGAAAAAAGTAAAGAGGGAAAAGTCGATATACATACAATTCTTCATTCAAAACAAATCGTTTTCCACATTCATTCTTCCAAACCGATTGCAATTCTCTTCAAAGGTCCCTGGAAATGTGCTTCACATCATCATATTCGTCGGGATAGTTGGTTAGGGAGGCCAAAAAAAGTTATTCATAATGGCTTGCAATTGTTCGGTGTGCAGGGCCCATTCGTATATTCTGAATGATATCATGCTGGACTGGTTGCTACACTTGATTAGTTCTATATTCGATCTTTCTGTGTGCGGTATCATTATGGTTTTCTGTGATATCTGGTAGTATATCTTGCCATACGGAAAACAAAGAACGGAAAGGGGAGGAACCCCTCAGAAAAAAAAAGGTATCTCTCTCATGGTATACGTCACGCCCTCATCTGTGTGAAGACAGAGTCAGGTCTGGTTCTGTTAATTTATTTCCGAATTATACGAAGATTCCGAATTTCTCTTCACAGTTTTGAATACGAATTTTGCTAAAGCGAAAAACATTGTGATCATAACAGCACATGAGAGCACGGAAAGTCTATATATTTCATTTTCCAGCAGTGGTATTGGTGACGTCATCGCTGGGACAATCTGTCATGGCATACCCGTGGTGGTGACATTCATCTCCAACTTGAGTATGCAATTTTAGATTGTTTTGGAGACAAGGCATCGTCTTGTTGGATTTGATGATACCAATGGTTCGCCATATTTGAAAGAAACTTTCACTCGTTGTTATTCATCATACGGAACATCAGCGTGAAAAATTTTATTCAGAATCGTCATTTGAATCATATTCCGGTGGCGGCGTAGTACTGAGATTCAACTTCGTAAGGATTTCGGTAACATTTTAGTTGAAAATCAATTCTCTGCTCATAGCTCTGACTCTTTGGCAAAACTGTTCCAATTTCCGTGTTAACTCCGCAGACGTCATAACCTCAACTGACGACATTTTCGCAAAACTCTCAAATGAATGCTTTCCACCAGCACACTATTTGTGTTTTTCCTGTACATTTGGTTGAATCGTTCAATTATAGAGAATGTTCGTCAAACCGTTTCACCCTGAAATTGTCATGGATTGTTCGAACCATCAAACTTTCCGTGAATCTCAGACCATGGCTGAGTGAACATTTGGTCTGGCAGAAATATGTTGAATATTCTGCTCTGTATTTAAATGCATTGAATTTGTATCATAGGCGTTTTTTCAGAGGGATTATCCTACCCTCTCAGAACATTCATTCATTTCTAACCGCTGAGCTATTATGATCATGGCGAATATGGAAAATCAGCGTTCTCCAAACCCCCAAAATCCTATGGTGGTTCTGGCCACTAAGCTAAGCTTCAACCCGTATAGCCACACCATCAGACATCGTCGCATATTCTCACTGAATGTTCCGCTTTTGTGTATCAGAGGGAGATCTATCTTGGGAGCATCATTCTGAACCCAGAGGATTTCAAAGAAATTCAGCTCAGATAACTGCTGAATTCCGTCAGAGAAATCGCCATGCCCAGCTGTTTCTCAGAGCTAGTGGGCGCACAATGGGCCCGAGTACAAAAGCCTACTTGCAAAGGAAGTTCTGGAACCAGGCTCATCTTATGCGAAGAAGAAGAATGAATAACTATTATTCGTTCTTTGAACCTAGGTTCAAGTAATTCATTACCTATACTGCAGGGTGGAGAGTGCTTGCAGAAAATCAAGCCACCAAATAGTCATAAAAATTGTTAATAATTTCAAGTTGTAGTTATTGCTCAAGATATTATATTCATTGCTTTCTATGATGTACCATCCTCATTAAGTTTCAATGAATAAGAAAGAAGTACCCAAAGGGAGCAAGTGAGTCCATTGATACCAGGTATATTCAAAAATGAAAGATCTATCAATAATCGAATAATTATTTCCATGCCGCAACAAATACGAATTCAGTTTTGGTTATGATACCAAACAGTAGCCCTATATTTTTTTCGAAAAGTATTATTTCTCAAAAGTTTTCGATTATTTCTTTATGTCCATTTTACAGACTCGTTTGGGAAAAAGTATGACAATTTGAAGTAATTTCTCATCCACAAGAAGTATTTTGTTTTCAATAAATATCACTCATCTCCAAAATCTCAATCGTATACAATATTCTTTAGCCCAAATCGAAATAAACTTTTATGAATAACTTATGGAAATATACTTTTGCTTATATCGAATGATAGCATCAGGAGCAGATAACTTTCCACATATAATTCCATATGATTCTTGAATTCGAAATAGGATATTTGTAGGGAAAATATAAGGTCCTCATGGAATTCTGATTTTGCATTCTCGTAGGATCTCCTTTTCATCTCACGGGAAGATTTTGTGTTTTTCGTAGACAGGTGCCGCTTCAATTATATTGTACGTATCTAACGAATGTCAGTTGGGCATATTCATCAGAGCAGTGAAGATGGTATAAGCGCCTCTTGATATCTAAAAGAATCAATAGGTCATTTCTTCTGAGTATAAGCCATTTAATAAATATACAAATAAAAGCAGGCGAAGATCCAGATTCACCAAGCCAGGACACGATAATGTAGTTGGTTTTGCTATCGCTGGTAGAATTATAAGGAGAGTCCTTCTATTACTTTGATTCCAGTTTATCCAATCACATTCGTTAAATTGGTCATATAAACTGCTGGACTAAAAAAAGAAATCATTTTAATATTTATCTCCTTCATATCAACAATAAAACAAACTTCCTCATTTATTCCTCCTTATTGACTACGAGAGTGGTGTTTATGTCGGTCTTTCATATAGACATTGGGGATTAATTGAAATATGGTCACGGATTGTCAGAAGTCAGACCGAAATTGTCTCACGACAAAATTTCAATTATTGTTATTATCATTATTATATTTTGATCAACGAGTGATATCATCGCATAAACATTATCGCCTATGAAGATTGTTTTTCAACTATTGACAAAAATGCCATTTCAAAATTGCCATTGAATAAGTGATGATTCACAAGTTGTGGCAATAAACTACATGCAAATTCATTTTCAAACGATTTCATGTACACCCCACAATAAAATGTCTACTTTTTATACCGACATTCCACATTGGGAATGTTTACAGTGTTCAACCGTTACATCTGAAGGAATGTGAACGTGATAAAAAACTATAAAGTGCACGATGTAATATAATGAGGATATAAGAATAAAGAAGAAGAAGCATATTGAAATAATTACACTTTTAATATACTGATATACCTTTGGAATAATGAAAACAATCCAAAAACATGCATATATGAGTTTCTCACATACATTACCTCATCTGGTAAAATCTGCCCTAAAGAGGCTACAGTGATAAAATTCATAACACCCATTAATATTTGATAAACTATCCTGAAGTTGTTCAAAGGGCAGGTTCCCTGAAATGGAAAATAGAACAGTAAAATATTGAAGGGATTTGCTTCGAATAAAACTTGCAATTGAAACAATTGTTTTGTAATTATATGGTCTGTAGCTGTGGATTTCCTATAAATGCCGCATTTGAATTTATTGTTGATTTTTTATAGATAAATTTGAAAAGTGGATATGGTTATTCGATCCTGTGTCATAGGAGGGTGAAATCATATTTCGACCCACGAAACAAAACTATAATATTGCCCACCCATCTATATCAGTATAAAATTTCAAGGTGAAATAGGAATAAAACATTAGAATTTCTGCGTAAAAAGGTGAGATGACATGGCTAAACCTGTTGCTTGTGTGTGAAGTTTGTTGTTGAATTGAAAGTTATGATATAGAAAAAATTTCTAGAACTATGTGTGTGTGTTCATATGAAGTTCGAATGAAATGTTGCGGATTCGTATAATAACGTCATTTGGTCGTACACTGATGACTAGGTTTTCAACGTCGACAAATACTTAGAATGCATTGGGAGGGATGGTACCGTTATTTGAAATTTTGTTTATGCAATCCCTGCAAATTATAGTAATTAAAATCTAAGATTTTCGAAAGAATATCTTCCAACTAATGGGCCAATAAGGAGGATGGTGAACCCATTCCTTATTGGATTATGAGGTTTGGATGAACGCTTGCGAGAAGAGTTATAATACATTTTTCAGTTTGTTGGTGGGATTTGTATGAGTTCCTGTCTGGTGATTGGTGTTTGTTTTTCCAAGAATTACTGTGATATTCTCTTTATCTGTTTCAGTAATCATCAAGACGTTCAGATTAATATTCTTTTGTAGATCATTGGGGGTGTTGACTTCATCTTTGTGTTTTTAAGAAATTTGAGAGTTGCTCTTGTATGTGCAATTCAATATAATGGATAATTCTGATCTAATTTGGTATTCATTGCTGTCACTGGACGTTTCTATGGCTTTTTCAACCCCGACCGCTAAGAGCTCCAAGTCTTTTCCATTGATGTTATTGTGAAAATTGTGTTTCAATCTTTCGTTGAGCAATTCGTTTCAATCCTCAGGAAATCAATATTCCAAGGATATGATCATACTGTAGAATTTTAATTATAGGTAATTAGTCTTATCCATTGCAAAAAAGGGATTTTGCGTTGTCCCCATTTGGAAATTGTTTCATTACGTCTGAAATTCATAAATGAACTTGATTTTTCATTGATTCATCAGTTTTTGCTCTATTCGAAGTCTAGGGGATATTGAATTGGTCTTGATCATAACATAACTGGGAGTGACATTGTTTCGTAGGTATTCATTGTCGAACCAAATTTTTTATTATAGGAATTTCCTTAAAATGTGCAGTTTCCTGTTATGGTGAACTATGCAGGTTTAACAAGCCGTAACTATTTCTTCAAAGTAAACCATGAATTCGAAGTGAAATTGTGAAGATATGACATTAATACATTTTTTAGTATACTTTCAATCTTACAATGAACAACAATTTGTCAACAGGAGGTAAAACTATTTTTCCAATCAGAAATATGACCGAATAATAATTTCTGCCTCACCTACTTCCTTCACAAGTGGAATGACGGAACTGTCAAAGACAGAAAATGCTAATTGATGGTTGGGTGAAGGGATTCTCTGAGCTGATTTGCGTGGATTTGTTGAGAAATTTCTCTAATATGATCTCCTGATGGGAATATGTGAACTAGAACAGGCAGCAATCAGAATCTTGATTATATCTACAGTTTTGTCTATTAACCGTTCCATTCAAATGAAAAGTAGCTTCATCGGAAAACAATTTTTTTTATGAACTGCAAATCTGCTTCCATTCTGTCCATCATCAGTCCACAGGATTGTTGCCTATCAGGATCATCCTCATTTAACTCCTGAATCAACTGAACTTTATAAGGATGGTATTTTTCTTCATGTGAAGCTGTCAATATCAATGATTTACTTACATCATTGTCTACTTGTCATATGCGGATTTTCCTCAATCGCTATCAGTATCTAACTTTTTTCCTCATCCAATTCAACCTTTCGATCTGGTTTTTGAATAGTTTATACATGTCCAGTTTCACGAAATTTTGTTTTTAATTTGATTACTGTAGACGTGTTGACCAGGGTGTATTTATTATTGTTTTATTACCGCATCCAATCATAATTCAAATGTCAATTCTTCGAGTTTCGAATAAATGAGTCATTGTTCGATAAAAAATACACAAATATTTTTCCATACACTGACGTGTGTCATCAACTTATAAATATAAAAAAAAAGTAGTCTACTAGATGGACATAACATTATTTATGTAGGTTTTCTGAATAATTTTTTCACGTTTAGCAAAACAGATAAGGAAATACCTGATCATTTCTCATGGGGTTATTCAGAATCAAAAGTATATTTCAATAGACCGGACAATATTGCAGATTTGAAAGTTAGGATAACGGAAGGAATTAACAACATAATCTCTGAGGTCCTACAAAATGTTGTGAAATTCCAAGATCGACTTGCTTATTGTCAAGAAGTTAATGGTGGTCATTTAAAATTCCAGAGGGGGTTTAAAATAATATTTTCATACTGTAAATTGTCAAATTGGCAATAGAAATCGACATGTCTCAGGTTTTTTCCAAACAAATACATAATAACGCTGAAAATAAATTCATTCCATTCGCACTGTTTATCTCTTCTAAGAGAAGATATCGAACCAGTTGTGAGGCTCCAAGATTCGATGGGATGTGGTTGTCCATCACAAAAAAAGATGTGGAGATATTTCAGAGTAAATTTGGAGAAATAGTCCTTCTTAAAGTGGAAAAACATATTCAGTTCCTGTCGCAGAGAGTATCAATCCATGCATAACTGATTTCCAAGTGGAAAATACGTTATCCTAATCATAGGGACTATAGACTTAAAAATAACTCATCCTGCTGCATTTTTTGAATTATTGAATTGAAATAGATCATGGGTGAGTTATTTGAATATACATAATCAGTAATACATGATGAATGAATTCGAACAAACATTATCTGAAACCCATGAAACTCCAGTATTATTCGAAGGAAATTCAACAGAAAAAAATTAAATGAAAGTAATTGACATCTTAGAAAGTGTAAAGGAGCTTCAAAGAAATTGGAACTGAAAGTGAGGCAGAGTAAACATGTAGATTTGAAGCAGGAGGATGAGATTCATTGGGAAAATATACAATCTCCTTCGACAATAGGTGTCATCATCACTGGAAAACATGGGAAGATTGAAATATTTTTGGCCGAAGGACTTCTCCTGTTAAAAAAAACAACAAAATTCAGCCTCAATTATTTTCATCAATTATTATCAAAACTCCACAGTGAATGTCCTCTCCACAGGTCATTTCCCCATAAGTTCTTCGATCAGCATTATTCGCCGATCGAGTTCAATTGATGTAATTCAACACCTCATTTCCTGCTATTTCTATCTGCAATGTTCTATTGGGTATTGATTTACTTATGAGGTACAAATAAATGCATGGCAGAAACTGAAATGCCCTTGTGGCCTTCAGGATAGGAAACATTCGAATTTTGAATTTGATAAATTTATACTTCATGACAGTATGTATACTTTATCAGAAAGATTCAGCCAAACATGACTGTCTGATGGTGCTTCCGTTGAACAAAGAAAAATGATTCCATCATTCAACTCTCAATGAATGTTAAAAAATAAAATTTTGATTTATATATTCTTCCAGACGAATGAGAGCAACTCTTGATGAATTCATGTATTGCTAATCTCCAAAATTTTAAGCGAGTTTGAAAATGTAAATGTTGAAACATTCAAACTTCTGACTAGGAAATGGGTATTTCCCTATAATTATTCGGATAATGTTATATTTATTATTTTTATTTATCTATTATTAATATTTATTATTTATTTAATAATATTGAATTTTGTAGAGAATACTATATACATGCACAAAATACATGGAGAGCGTTTACGATGTAGACTCTAAGATAATACAATGATTTGTTGAGAATCCGCCTGGTATTATAAAATGCCTGGACACTCGTGGGATGCTATACTGCAATATACAAAAGTGAATTTCGAATTTTGATAGAATAATGTTCATAGGAAAGACAATAAGTGGTGGGATTTTGGTTTGTAGCAACCGATTCTCAAAGGCCAAATGATTTTCCAAAGCCAACGGGAACACTTTTGTTTCTCGATGTGAACAACTTATGTTATGTCTCCACCATTACCTCCTGGAGGCTTCAAATAGGCTGAAACTAATATTGATGTGTTTGATATTCCAAATGATTCATCGGTGGGATACATTTTGTAACTTGACTTAGAGTATCTCAAGAGTGGAAACGACTCACACAATGGCTTTCTTTTTTGCGCTAATCATTCCATTTCACCAACATCAATAACAATTTCATAGCTGATGTACGTGATGAAAAAGGGTGTATCCCACACTTCGGAAATATAAAACAAGCAATGACAGATAATTTGATTTTGGCTGGAATACATAAAGTGTAGGAATTTAAGAACTGCTCTGAGTAACTTTGGAGAAATCCATGTGAACTAGTGAATGGTGCAGTGTTTGGAAAAACAATGGAGAATATAAAACGATGATGCAGTCGCCAAATCAGTTGATTTTTGTAAAGGTCATCATGGAGCCAAAACCTAATTGCTAGTCCTCGGCAATTGGATAAATAGATGAATTTTCAATAAACCTCTTCATAGTGGTATGGCTATTTTGCACATTTCTGAACTTTGTATGTAGGATTCCATCATAATTTTATGTTGCATACATTCGGATCGGACAGTTGCAAGTTTAAGTATATAGAAACAGTAACTTTTCTATGAGTTTAATACCTTTGATTATGAGGAAAAGATGGGTACAATATTCCATTGGTGAATGAAAAAATACTTGGTTTAATGTGAGGTGAGACCAATGGTATAATCAATACACATTTCGATAATATCGATGATGCTTTTAAAATATTGGTCTGTCAGCAAGTTTGGAAGAGAAAGTTGCTGAAATGAACATTGGCAAAAAACCTGTAACGAAGTTATTATTCATCCGTTTCAAATAACAGATTGAACAGTTATATTCACCGTAATCTGGAATGCAAAAATGTCAAGAGGTATATGATAAACATATCCATAAATCCAATGAACATCTTGAGAAGGCTCGTGAAGCAAACCATTGAATTCAACAGTTGGGAGGGTTAGTAAGCTACCAACCTCGAGCAAATATATCAGCAATATTTGGCATATCAAGAATTCGAAACGTTCATTAGGAAGACTTGCGATGTGCCGAATGCATTGTAAGATTGAATCCCATATATATTGGTTCATCGTTATGCACTTTTACTCTACACATTTGAATGGCAACACAGTTTCCACTAAACATTGTGCAACTTCCAAAGTTTTGTCGTGCACTCAAAGGACTGGCTCTAGTACTCCAGTGGGCATTCTGCAACTGTATGACAAGCCTCACATCAATCATATTGTGAAGGTTTTTCATCGATTCGCCGTAAACTGAATTGTTCATCAGCTCTCTGAAGTATTTCTCAGACATATCTATTACGCATTCGAGTTTTGAGATCGATGTGAAGCTTCATCCAACATGACTTCTTGAATCTTACTCTTCTATGAGTATGCATAACAGTCAAACCATTATTTATGACCCGTTCAAAGTACTAATAGTGAACTTTATACCGCCACTTGTCATTCAGATTCGGGATATATTTTTGAAATTCTGCTTCTGGAATTTGCTGGCACTGCACTTCCTACCAGAAAAAGATGGTCGGAATGTTTATGCAACTCTTGAGGATATATCCATAGGGATCATGATCTGCCACAGCCATTATGTCCGAATTTGTGATTTCTTCTCGGGTCAACTAAGAGAGTTCAGATGATGACTGCGACATACTATATCTGTATAAATCCATGGAATTCAAACAAGGAATTAATGATGACGGTTCATTAGAAAAAAACTTATTATTTGCTATATGCTTTGTACTGTCACATTGACTTATACCACCACGAATAACTTTCTGGAAAAATCATATCAATGCCAGTCAGGAGTTCAAGTTTGACAGCTGTGTATTTCAGTATTGCATCTCAATATGATCTAGGTACGGTATAATATTGGGTTAAATCAAATTTACATGTATGCAAACAAATCCGTTCGAAATTTTCGAATACATCGCACAACAGTAATACATCAGGTTTCAAATATAAATCTGAATATACTCCCAGACTATTACACTCAGATAGCTTATATCTACGTTGAGCTCCTATATAATATTTCTTTGACATATGTTCCTCATTCAAATTGTCATAAAATTAATTTTTTGTCTATAGATGATCCAATTAATCGATGTTCTCCACAGAACTATTCGGAAAAACACCTTTCTCCCACATTGAATTGAATTTTTATTTTCCAGGAAAATATTTCAACATAGCTACACATTTCTCATAACCTAAATTGACAACCAACTTTTCCAATGAATTCGACATGAACCTGGAGCTATCTTTAAATCTCATTTTGAAAATAAATTGATTTTGACCTGTTTATTAAGATATGTGTGTAGATATGTTTTGCGAACGGAATTGATTTTTCCTTAGTTTGTGAAATAATATCAACCTCATTCTTTTCGTCATATAATTCTTTGATCAATATATGGAAATCGTAACCACACATATTATTGTTGGAATCGACTAAATATCATATTGATATTCCTGTATATGGATATTAATCATTCTGTACATGTTTTTTCTCAGTTGTTATAATTTGACATATATTGATGTTGTCAGTCGTACGTTGAATATAGATGTCATAAAAAAAAGTTCTTCTGTAGTTTCATATATAAATACAAACCACAGCTTCTAGCAGGTTATGGGCCCAGTCTAACCAATCTACAGTCTCCAGAGAAGCAGTTGAGAAGATTGAAAAGTGAAAAAAAATTGACAAAACCCAGAAAATTGAATGACTTCTAATCGACAATAAAAAGATTGGATAACCAAAACTATGGAACCTGGAAGTATAGAATGGAACTTCTACTCATGAAAGAAGAAGTATGGGACATAGTTATGGAAGAAAAGCCTGAAGCCGCAGATGTTAGTTGGGAAAATAAAAATAACAAAGCCAAAGCTCTAATTGGATTGTTAATCGAAGATTCTGAGTTGATGCACGTAAAAAAGCTGAAAACTGCATATGAATACTGAAAAGCTCTGAGAGAACATCATGAGAAATCATCTTCATCAAACAAAGTATTGTTACTGAAAAAGCCATGTAGGCTACAACTCAACGAAGGAGATAATATGGAAACTCATCTCATGAAACTAACGGAGCTAGTAGCTGGACCCTCAACTATGGGTGAAAATCTTGCTGATAACTTAATAGTAGCATTCATACTCAGTAGTTTACCAGAAAGTTACAACACTATTGTAATGGCATTAGGAACAAGACCTGAGAAGGACTTGACAGTAGAACTTGATGAAGAAAAATTGATTCAAGAAAGTAAAAGACGAAATGAAACAAGACGAGATGAAAACCAATTAAGTATGAAATTGAAGAGTAATAAATGTTATCCCAAAAAACAGATGAATCTTGCAATTCCTGCAATATGAGAGGACATATTCAAGACGAATGTTGGTGCTACAATAAGAATGAAGGATATCCAAAGAAAAAGAAAACCTGGTAACAGAGAAACAATTCAACACATAAAGTGAATAAAATTATCAACGAAAATGATGAAGACGAACATGAAACGGAAAATGAAGAGGAACATGGCGATGAATATGAAGAAGAAACGAGTAATGATAAATACCATGTATTTTTCATGATGACACCTTCATCCAGATATCAGCTGCTACTTGTCACATGGTGATATGACCAGTGCCCTTTTTGAGAAATAAATACCCCTCGTCTGACCAACCAATCTTACGATTGCTCGTATTTTTGTTAAAACTAAGCCTTAACCATACTGAGCGTTATTAGTCTTTTGATCAATGACAGGACAATATTCCAGAGCGGCTTGAGACATTATCTCACCCAGTATGTAATGGAGCGTGGTACTTAATTTTACAGTACATTTACCAATCTCGGATAGTTCAGAAACAATAATACACTTGTAATAATATATATGATATATATATATATATATATATATATATATATATATATAGAGTGGCCACTTTTTTAATGGGATTGTATTGGTAACTTTCAAACCATAAGAGTTAGAAGGTCGGTCAAATGGAGAAAAAGTTGCATTCATAGAAGCATTGTCAAGCAGTTCGAACAAACGAGATTATCAGGGCCGGTTATTGAGATATCATAAGAAAAGTAAATTCTGTCATTTTGGTTTTTTTTTTCCCACTTTATTTCGAATATTATCAAAAAATGTCACAGGAGTTTTTTATTTGACAGTAAATTATCCTCATTTTGACATAATCAGATTTTGTATCCAATGTTTCGTACGCTCTGGGCCACCCTCAACCTCATTTTTTTCAATACGTACCTGCATATTTTATGACACTTTTCGAAATAACTTTTGACGCTAAATTCAACGATATATCATACAATGTCATCCAAAGTTGATTTTCAGGTGATTTTGATTTCTTTGGGTCGGATCTGTATTACATTTAGGTACCTTTGGTTTAATTAACAACATGCAATACATTTCGATAAGAAAATCAACTTACTCATCTTCAACTGAATGGAACGTAACAGAATCAAAGCAAGAAACAAGTAATAATTATTTACAAATTTCAAGAGGTGAAAAACCTAATTCATAATAATTAAACGAAACTATCATTTAATGAAAGAAAAATCAAATGAATATTCGAAAGTAAATGATGAACATTAATGAAGTAAGTGTTTGAAATGTCCACCATTTTGTTAAATGCACTTTGCAGTTCTGAAACCCATACTTCTTATACATTTGCTTATTTCGTCTCCTTGAATACCTTCCAATACATTCTCAATCTTCTCGCGAGGAATCATTATTGTTGGATTTGTCATTTGTTCCGTTGAAATAAATAACAGAATCGAACTTTATTTTGAGATCATTACGATATAATTTTTGCAAGGCTTGGTATTCGAATTTAAAATCATTGTATTCGCGTCTCTTGACTATTTTATTAACAGCAGTTTTTGATAAATTGCATTCATTGGCCACAGTTCTCGATTTTTTTTCTGGGTTCAATTGAATTTGGGTCAGAACATTGATATCATTGATAGACTTGTTTTTTCTTACTTGTTTTTTCTTCTTACACACAACTCTAGGTTTATTGAATGTATTATTTTCAAGTAGTAGGCCGTGGATAAAAAAGAACATAACAAGAAATGTCATATTATTTGTCACTTCGTTTATTATTATGTCACAAGAACTTGTCATTAAATACTTTTCTGAGTAATTTCAATTCAACTTATTCGATATGGTAAGATACACAAATGAAGAGAAGAGAGATATGTACGAAGTGTACATAAAACTAGATAGAAATTCGTTCAAAGCACAACAAAGGTATGGTGAATTATATCCTGAAAGAACAACACCAAATTAAATTTTTTATTACAACGTTACTTGCAATAATTATTCATCAAAGCTAGAGGTCCTTATGTACGACGAAACGAGCCTATCAACATAATGTTTGGAAATTAATGAATCCAGGAATAGGATCGAGAACTATGGCCAGTGAATGCAATTCATCAAAAAGTGCTGTTAATAAAATACTCAAGAGACACGGATACCATGACTATAAATACCAAGCCGTGCAAAAACTATATCACAATGATCCTGAGAGGAAGTTGCAATTCTGTAATTGGTTTCAACGGAAGGTGCGGAATAACAACAATTTTGCGCACAATATCATTTCACAAATTCTGGCATGTTCAATCGAAGGAACAAACATTTCTATGCCACAGAAAATCCTCACTTAATTCATGAAGTTAGACATCAATATCGTTTTTCTTTGAACATATGGTGCGGTTTGTTGAATAATAAATTACTGGGACCCTATTTTATTGACGGCAACCTAACCGGAGCAAAATATGTAGAAATTATAGAAGAAATGTTGGATGATCTTTCTATACGGTATCGGCGTAATAGTCCATGGTTCCTACAAGACGGATGTGGTCCACACAACTCAAGAATAGTCACAGACTATCTAAATCGAACTTTTCCCAATTCATGGATTGGAATAAGAGGTCCAGTAGCATGGCCTGCCAGATCTCCGGATTTGAATCCGCTGGATTTTTATTTGTGGGGATATCTCAAAGATAAAATTCATGATACTGCGAACCCGACAATAGAGATTCTTCGAGAGAAGATTGAGAATGTATTGGAAGGTATCCAAGGAGACGAAATGAGCAAATGTATAAGAAGTATGGGTTCCAGAACCGCAAAGTGCATTTTACAAAATGGTGGACATTTCGAACACTTACTTCATTAATGTTCATCATTTACTTTCGAATAATCATTTGATTTTTCTTTCATTAAATGATAGTTTCGTTTAATTATTATGAATTAGGTTTTTCACCTCTTGAAATTTGTAAATAATTATTACTTGTTTCTTGCTTCGATTCTGTTACGTTCCATTCAGTTGAAAATGAGTAAGTTGATTTTCTTATCGAAATGTATTGCATGTTGTTGATTAAACTAAAGGTACCTAAATGTAATACAGATCCAACCCAAAGAAATTTGGATAAGGGTTAAAATCACCTGAAAATCAACTTTGAATGACATTGTATGATATATCGTTGAATTCAGCGTTGAAAGTTATTCCGAAAAGTGTCATGAAATATGCAGGTCCGTGTTGAAAAAAATGAGGTTGAGGGTGGCCCAGAGCGTACGAAACGTTGGAAACGAAATCTGATTATGTCAAATTGAGGATAATTTACTGTCGAATAAAAAACTTCTGTGACATTTTTTGATAATATTCGAAATAAAGTGGGAAAAAAAGAAAAATCAAAATGACAGAATTTACTTTTCTTATGATATCCCAATAACCGGTCCTGATAATCTCGATTTGTTTGAACTGCTTGACAATGCTTCTATGAATGCAACTTTTTCTCCATTTGACCGACCTTCTAACTCTTATGGTTTAAAAGTTACCAATACAATCCCATTAAAAAAGTGGCCACTCTGTATATATATATATATATATATATATATATATATATATATATATATATATATATATATATATATATATATATATATATATATATATATATCAGTATTGTCTGAAATATAAAAACAACAATTGTTACAATTCACGGAGAAAATGTATAGAAAGTCAAAATGAATTTGAATATAAAATAAACTTGAGTAGGAAACAAATATGGGATGCCAATTGAAATAACTGTTCTTCAGTTATTTTGACGATTGATAATAATTTTACTCTTGTCAAATCAATAGTTGATTCTACTATGAAATCAATAATGGAATATTTCCTTATTACACTATACATATATACCTTGCCAAATAAACAGTTTTATTTTCTCACCCTCAACTGGAGAACACACCACGTTTTCCAATGTTACTCAATTATTCTTTGTTATTACCGAGTTTCATTACGTTTTCACTGGTCGTAATATTGATAAGTTTCTTTGAAAAATATCAATTCCATCCATCTAGTTATTACTGAGATATTTTCTGAGAGTTATACTTCCACTATTTTTCTGCATACTTTATATCAATTGGCTACTTTATGAATACAATACGAAGTCTACGTTTACTTCGCATCAGAAGATGGGACTGCATCTTCTCTAATTGAAACTAGACTTTAATTCAATTCGCTTCATAACTATGAAGACTAAAACAGAACTTGCTCTGTACTTGTTGAACACTAGAAGACTTCTGATTGCCGAATGAATTGATCCCCGTTATGGAGATTCTTATATATATATATATATATATACATATATATATATATATATATATATATATATATATATATATATATATATATATAAATATAAATATATATATATATAAAGATCTCGGTAATCGCAAGGGGTCATAAAGACTTCTAATTGCCGAATGAATTGATCCCCGTTATAGAGATTCTTATATATCTATATATATATATATATATATATAGATCTCGGTAATCGCAAGGGATCATAAATGTTATGTTATATGTCTGAGAACACCCCGTTTCGCCTTTGATTTGAAAAACCGCCTTGATATGTTACAGTAATGAGTCATTACCGTCACCACGGAATTTTTCGAAAGCGATATTTACGAGTTAATGTTTCCTCCCGGCTGTCGATGAATCGGTAATCATCTATCGTGGCTTTGAGCTTGATAAAAATAAAATAAATGTCCTGTCGTAATTATGTGCGATGTGTTTTAACGGTTAGATTATAACTGTCATTGCCTGATAGGGTCTGTGATATTTCACGAGCTGTTACATTTTCTGTTGAACTCTTGCCGCTGTCTCATTTAATTTCGAACGAAAATAAAACTTTGACTTCTCATAGCCGCATTCTTTAGTTAATTACATATTACATATGGATACATAAAGAATGCTTGATATATTGTGCTCATCACATACATCCAATACCCGTTTAAAAAAGTGTTGATTTCAATTGATACATTTTACATTACTCTAATTTCCTGGGGAGGTAGGTGGTATTTGATCCCAAATTTCACCTTGCTCTGACAAATGTTTCAGCTTACAATGAGCAAACAAAATGAATTATTACCGATAATACCTATGATAACATATGACATTCACCTTATTCGATCATGCACCTTAAATTACATACGTGGGCAACAATACCCCCACTTATACATCTACTATTCTAACAACATACTAATTTTATCATGCAAATCTCTATATTATTATCCCGTAGATACGACTTGTCATCACTTACTGTGATGTAGGCTCTCTGCGATCTTCTGAAAGCAGGTTGGAATTCATCAGGGACCTTATTTCTGAACTGCCTCATCCCTTTTGGCTAGGAACGATGAAGACAAGCATCTGCGAACAATATGAACTCAGTTCTCCGCAGTCTGCAGTGAGTTAAACGGCCTTGCCGTTAGTTTTTCCAGCATCCCTTCGTGTAGTCGACGTGGTTGACAGTGATTATCGACTTCTCTCTGTGATGCAAAATGTCACCTGACATTTTTGGTGGTTTCTGTGATGATTTCTAACGATCTTCAGTGTTAAAGTGATGGTCCAACCTTCTATTTAGTAGGATAATTTGTGCGCCCTTGCGAGGCTCCGGGGGTGGTCCCTCAAATCTGCATAAAGGCTGTGGACTTTGAATATCCATCAATCCTTGGGTATTGTGGACTCAATTGGAATACTAATTCAAACTCTCCTTGGCGGTACGTTGCTCAGTAATCATCTATGAGGTGAGAAGCTGATAATCATTGATTTGAACTCACTTATAGTTCAAAAACCCATATTATAATTTTAAAATGTTCTTTATTATCACCGATTGTTTTTCGCACATCCGTACTTTTAATTAATAATATTTCATTTGTTTATTATCAAGGTAACACTTTTTTATCGATAACATGCCAAAGTCTCTTCTTAGTCGAGAATCATAACCGTTTCATATTCATACTTTATTAATGTCTATAAAGTCCTTCCAATTTTTTATAAAATACACACAATTTTCTTGTACTGTCTATGATTTACTCAAAAGAACGGATTTACATTTAGAACAACAGACACCAGAAAAAACTAGTTCCCTTTTCGTTCATTGCGCAATCTCAATCACAAACTCCTTCGCGGGTCAGAAATGTCTATCTTTATCCTTATACAGCCTCTGGACCATATGGTCGTTATAAGCGGTCGGTTATCCTCTCAAATCAACTGAATCAGTTTCGCGGCACTTTGGAGTTCAGGTAGGAATTAAATAATAATAAATAAATAATAAATTTATTCATCATACAAATTCACAATTATAAGGTATATACATACATAATAATCTCATCGATGAATAAAATTCAGAGAAACCACAGGATGGCAAGCCCTCGTGCGTGGCATAAAATATAGCATTTTTAAATATGAGTAGCCATATAAATCTCAAGCATTACTCAACATTTGAATCTAAAATTAACTTTACATTGTTAAGTTTGATTATTGCTTTGATAGCCGTAGTTATTTTGAAACATTTACACTATTATCTATATACATATAAGTTTGGAATTTCATGCTTGGTTTTCTATTAAACAATGAATAGTTCATCTCTCTTGCGTTCTAACGAACGTTTTCAGTTTTTCTTTGAATGTGTTCATTGTGGGTTGTTCTTTAATGACGAAAGGTAGAAAGTGGTACATTTTAGGTCCAAGGTACATATAGCTTCTTTGTCCAATTGGTTTATTCATTTGTGCTAATAGATATGTCTTTTTTTCGTGTGGCATAATCGTGTACTTTTGTTTTTAAGTTTGTTCCATTTGAATGCTGATTGGTAGTGGATTGCGTGAAATATATTTGTCTGGGATCAATTTGTCCACTCTCTGAAAAAAGAAGGTCTGACGGGTACTTACGATCCTTTCCTAGTAAAACTTTCAGGAATCGCTTTTGTGATACTTCTAATTGGTGGTAGTAGGTTTCTGATACTGCCTCCCATCCTATTATACCATAGCTCAGGTGTGATTCTACCAAGCTTTTGTATATAATAATTTAACAATATTTATCTCGCGTTAACTCACAGGGCGATCAAATTTTTTTGACTACACGTTCCGATACGTGCTTGTGTATACTTGGTAAGATTTCCTGATTTCCAATTATTTATCTATACTGGCTTACTATACTATTCTATCTCAACTGAGTTTGAAAATATTGACATATTATTACTTCATAAGTGCATCATTTTGCTTTCGAAAATTACTCATTTTGACTATTGCTTTGGAATAAAGCCATGGTAACTCTTTTATTGTACCACGTGTTCTTGTCTGATAACTATGATTTATCTCTGGAATACTTTGCCCTCCGTCTTCTGATGATTCAATTTGATTACTATCTTCTAGTGTTTTCAGGTTTTCCACTGTTATTTTCTTTGATCTATTTTCTTGAGTTCATGTTAAATCCATATTCTGATAAACTTTTAGTCGGTTCGTGTGTTCAACCATTTTTCTTATTTGTGGGATTCCCAAGTTTTCAAGCGATAACTTCTCGAAATTAGATTTCTCCTCTTGATTGGCTACGGTTCTCATGATTTTTATATCTTTAGCTATTTCCTTTTTCTTTTCTGTATTTTCTTCTAAATCTTGCACCATAATACGTTTCATTTTCTGCTACATTCTTTAAGTTTGAATTTTCTCAATGTACTTTACTGGTTGCTCTAACTATGCATATATTCAATAATCTGCGCCGCAAATTTTTGTCCTTGGACAAATATAATTCAGCCTTCTGATTTCTGTCTATAGAAAAAGTACTTTCTTTGGCGACTATCATTCCGAGGTTCGTGGCAGTTTCCAACTTCCTGGTGGGTGGGATATCTTCCTTGGGTGATTCATATCTACCTCCTAGACTGTCTTTTCACGATTTCCTATATTCTTCATCAATCATCTTCCCTAAATTCCTTGATGCGTTAGCTTCGGCAATTTCGATTCTTCCTGTATATGGTTTGCTACCTTCTTGAATATTTTCATTCTTAAAAACTTTCATACGGATCCGCATATCTTTTTCCATTTTCCGAAAATAATTTTCTTCATTCTTGCTGTGGTACTGCATGGGCATTTTTCCGTTCCATCTTTCTGTTTCTTCAGGCAAGAAATATTCGTTCTTAGACGAATAAATCTCTACTTTCTAACTGTCATGCTCGCGCTGCGTACTGTTCACGAGGGTCGATCTCGGATCATTGGTTTTTCCATTGTTCTGGTTGAAAAAGTGTCATTCCTGGATGAGCTGGCTCTCTCACTACGACTGTGGTTCGAACTTTCCCGGCTGTCTCGCATGACTATCCTTCCTAGTGTACAGTGCGATTCGGTTTTGTCAATAACCTTGCTGATTTTCCTGGATTTTTCAATTTCCTTATTTGGAAATTCTCTATCTTCACGACTCCTCTCTCGTTCTGTAAATAGTGTCCTCTTAAAATCATTATACGTATTTTGCTTGTTTAATCGCCTTTCTCTGTTATCTCTGTTATCTTTCTTCCTAGACGATTATCCATACTTTTCCGTTGAATTTATCAGAATTCCGGCTACTTCTAAATTTATATTGTTTTCTGTTCCTCACCTTCACCGTAGGTTAGTACATTATTTTCTTGCCTCTTCTATTCAAATAGTTATTTCTTCTATTTCTTTGATTTCTTGCGCAGCTTTCCTTTGAGGCGTGTTGGAAGCTGCTTTTCCATTTAGATTCCTGGTACATCCGGACATTTTTTCCATACTTCATTGGACTATTTCCATTCGCATGAGTATTTCCTGTTTGTCTTCTGTCAATTACTTTATCAAAATTCTGATATCGGTTAATATTCGAATGATTGGTAAACCTACGTCCTTGTTCGTTCATTCCTCCCTGAGTTCGAAATCCATTTTCCGTTGAATTTTTCTTGGTTTCCTTTTTTTCCTTTTAATTCCCATTGGCATAGTCGGAAAACCATTGTCCTGATTCATTTGATATCTTATTTCGAAAGCTATTTCCATTGGGACATCTATATGACAGATGCCCGAATTCGTAGCAGAAGAAACATAAACAATTTTTCTTATTACAATTTTCTTCCTCATGCCCTCTTCTATTGCAATGGGTACACACCATTACATTCGCATTGAAATTTATAAAATTCATATCAGCTGGAGTTGGTAGTATCTCAATTAATTCTTCCTTTTCTGCTAATTTGATGGCTTTTTTTAAACTGACAGGACTGGCATATAAAACTTTTTTCCTAACAGGATCTAACAGTCCCATTGAAAATTGCACAAGGGTATCCTGCTCATATTTTTGCCTCAATACATCATCAACCCTAATAATTCCTGTAAATTTTCAATTTTTTTTAATCTGATGAAAAAATTCCTAACTGATTCATTATTTTTCTGATGACAATTCAAAAATTATTTTTTTTCTTCTCCAGGTAATTTCAATTTGCTAAACTGTTCCAATAATTCCTTTTTGAATTCGAGCCAATTTACTGCATTTTTCAATTTATCGTCCGCTTCTATAAATAATCTGGCGATTCCTGTCAATTTTAATCTTACTATGGAACTCGTTTGACTGTCTGTCCATCTTGCTACATCTGCCAAATACTCAATTTCACGAATGAAATCTTTGATATATGTGGTACCATTATAAGAAGGTACATTGTCCACACTGATAGTGATTGTCGGTTCATAGGTAATCCTACCAGTCCACGGCACTGTTGTCGGAGTTTCCATGATTCAATAATTTCAATAAAAATCCCCATTGAATAAAAATTTCCACTTTCCCTCTCGAATACTCTCTGAGATCAGCTTTGTATAAACGCTATATATGTTTCGATTTTCCACTCGTCAAACTCTCTGTACTGATATACTTTCTAATCGCTTTCCTTATTATTATTTTTTCCAATTTGTCAATACTTTCCTGACCTTATTCTTCACCAAAGATTTACAAACAATATTAAAAAAAAAACTATATCTGCGATAATATTTTTTGTAATCAATTTCCAATATGACAACCTTAGTGCAAACTGCACAATTTTAACCACACAAATTCTGATAATATTTTCACGAGTAAAACAATTTTTACTATATTTTCATTCTTATTTGCATCTAGTAAATTGGTGTTTGACATTCTTTGCGAAAATTACCATATAAACGTTATTTCTCTGTAAATCAACTTCGGCACCTGATACCATTGATATGACCAGTTTGAGAAATGAATACCCCTTGTCTGACCAACCAATCTTACGATTGCTCGTATTTTTGTTGAAGCTAAGCCTTAACCATACTGAGCGTTATTAATCTATTGACCAATAACAGGATAATATCTCAGAGCGGCTTGAGACATTATCTCACCCAGTATGTAATGAAGCGTGGGACCTGATTTTACAGTACAATTACCAATCTCAGACAGTACACTTAGGACTTGTAATATACAGTGTGACCCACTTAAGACCGGAGCACCCCTATAAAATCTACATTTTCCGGACGATTGAATTTTTTTTCTCAGCAGGAAAAGTATCAAAAAGTCTACTTTTGCACCAAGTTTTTAAAATATAATTCCAAATTTCAAGGCATACTATGATTTTTTTTATGGTCTAAATTGCTAAATTTCATTAGCGATTTTTTTCGTGAAATTTCGACTACACCACTGGATTCAAGTGGGGTCAAATCGGGGGTCCATCCAATCAATTCACTTCCTCGACCAATCCAGTGATGAGGAAACTGTTCATTCAGCCATTGTTTAATAATTCCAGCATTATGCACAGAGCATCCATCTAATTGAAAATGTAAGTTTATTCGCTCAACAATAGGAAGATCATGAATAGCATTCAATAGTTTAGTTCCGAAAAATTCTAGTAATTTCATGGAATTTATATTTCCTTAGAAAAAAAAATATGCCTATGATTCGTTCATTCAATTTTCCGCACCATACATGAACTTTTTCCGAATATTGTCTTCTGCAGTTTATAACCCAATTAGGGTTTTCGGTTGCCCAAAATCTAGTGTTTTGAGATGGAACAACACCGTTGGTCGTGAAAGTGGCTTCATCGCTGAATAAAATACACTTTAAAAAACGTCTGTTTCTCAGGTATTCTCCAAACAAAATTTTAGGCGTTTTTCTTGGTCTCCGTCTTCCAGAATATGCAAAAACTTGGGTTTGAATGGTTTCATTTTGTAATTTCTCAGGCTTCTCCGTATGTTTTCCCTTGGTGAATACAAATCTAGGCTTGCCACTCTCAAACTGGCATTGAGATTATTCCTAAAGTAATCCAATATAACCTGTTCGTGTCCAATCCTTCCTCTCACATTATTTCTCAAAATATTCTTCGATACAGCTCCTGTTTCATTGAAACTTCCATTTATTCTGTGCACTGAACTAATACTGATAGGGGGCGATCTGAATGTCGATCATTGAATATTTTGCATAGCTCTCTTTCACTTCTATCATTGTATCCAGAAAGACGAACAATTTAAATTTTCTCCAGCAATTGTATAGTCATAACGTAATATCGTCCTATTGTAATTGAATATTAATCAATACCTTTCGCATATTCGAATTATGAGACTCAATCTGTCATTGTCAGGGCTTACTTTTGTTTTACTCGAATACCTATTGAAAATAATAACCAGCCTACCTTTCTCGAGTTAGATACATTTTTAAATTTTCAATTCAATAATAATATTTTGACACTAGCGAACGAAGAAGTTAACAGAATGAGTTTGCTGAAGAAGTCGGATAGCCTGTATTAGGAGATAATATCAGAACCCAAAAACTCTGACAGTATCTTTCAAAAATTGTTTTAATTAACCGATTATGATGTTTTTCGACTTCATTACTCTATTCCAAATGTGTACTCCTTTCTAGATGTTATAAAAAACAATTTGTTTATGAATTTCTACCAGGAGCCTCAAAGATCTCCTACGTTTGTGTTGACAGTGTTGCCGATTCTCAGAATTTGTCGGAAATATTCATAGATATGTCATCAAAATTAATATTGTTATAACTTTGTTGCCAATGAATATTTTCGAATGAAATTTTGGGATTTACCTAAATGGAGGATGTTGAAATCAAAATCAAAATCAAAATCAAAATCGAAATCGAAATCGAAATCGAAATCGAAATCGAAATCGAAATCGAAATCGAAATCGAAATCGAAATCGAAATCGAAATCGAAATCGAAATCGAAATCGAAATCGAAATCGAAATCGAAATCGAAATCGAAATCGAAATCGAAATCGAAATCGAAATCGAAATCGAAATCGAAATCGAAATCGAAATCGAAATCGAAATCGAAATCAAAATCAAAATGGTAATCATTTCCTCCTTAATCATACAGTTTAGGATTCAGTAATTCAATATCTACACTCAATGCAATAAATATTTCAGTGCTCTCCCTGCGGGAGACACAAAGATGGATATTTAGGGATTGGGTGGGGTGGTGAGAAGAGGGGGAATGTATACACATCTGTCCTACTATACTTAAATAGTAGGAAGATGTATTCCCAGGCCCTGACGCCCCGCACGGATCCAAGAATGAAAACAGTGGGAGGCACCTCCGCTGGTGTCGACGGGTTACCCGTATTGTTTTGCTGTCTCCGCTGAAAATTGAGTAGTTTATCACACTTCCTGTTTACACCTACGTGTGAGTTATGTATTTAGTTATAGGTAGGCAAACAGTTGAAAGACTTAGAACATTTTCAGGGGTTATTACGTTATGTTTTACTTATCAGAAAAAGTAATCAAAAAACTGATTCAAAACAATTGAGAACAGTGCTAAAGCACTGCATAATGTATTCTAGTTACGCTAATTCAGGAGGGTCCAAGACCCTTTCATGAAAAATGTCAAGCGCCTTATAGATAGGTCCTCCGTGTTTTCTAGGGAGATTGTGATGAGCTCTAATGCTAGTGACATCTCTTTTCAACGGACTTTTGGGTAGGAAATACTTGTAACATTTGTACGACAGTTGTTTGATATATTCATATATACTTGGTATGTTTGTAATTTCGCGCAGTGTATCCAGCCGGATGTATCTGTTACTGTTAGTAACGATACGGAGTACCTTGTTCTGCATCCTGTCCAACTTCATAATGGTTGTCCATGGCAGGCTGCAGAACACTGGACAGGCGTGAAGTATGGCAGGTCTTATGATCTGTTTATAGATAAGTATTTTGTTCTCCATCGAAAGATTGGAGTTTCTTGCAATCAGAGGGTACATCCCAGTGATTGCTGCCGTTGCCCTCTGAATTGCCAAATTGATATGCTTGTAAAAGTTTAGTCGCCGGTCCAGCTGTACCCCCAGGTATCTCACCGACTCCGACTCATCAACCTTTGTGTCTTTGACCTTTAGTTTTCTAAATATTCTATTGTTGGTAAACTTTTTTGTGAAATTTATTACCTCAGTTTTCTCTGGGTTCAATTTTATCTTGTTCCTCTCTCAGTACGGAACAATCTTCCTATTGAGGTGGACCTCAACTTGTCTCGCAGCCACCTCGCTTGCAAACGAATGCGCATATACAGCAGTATCATCTGCGTATATGGCTACATTCGTCTGGGCAAACATAGGAAAATCGTGCGTAAATAAAGAGTACAGGTGAGGTGATAAGCAGGAGCCCTGTGGGACACCTGCTCCAACTGGATACACTCTTGATTTTTCAATTTCAATTCGTACCCTGAACCCCGTTGATAGAGATACGAATCTAATATTTTCACCATATATAAAGGCATGTTTGCCTTCAACATTTTCGCGATAAACCCTTCGGTCCAAACTGTATCGAAGGCCTTTTGCATGTCCAGCAGGACCATGACCGTATTTTGCCCCCGATGAAAAGACTCCTCCACACCGTGGACAATTCGGATTACCTGAGAGGTTGTAGATCTACCTTTGCGGAATCCGAACTGCTCCTCCGGTATGATCTTCATCTTTCCCTCGAGGCGAACAAAACGTCTGAGGAGAATCTTGTCAATCACCTTGGCTACATTACTGAGCAGCGATATTGGTCTGTAACTGTCTACCTGGTTTTTAGTTTTTCCTTGCTTAATAATTGGAATGATTTCTGCTGATTTCAAATCTCCGGATAATGCTGGAATTTAATTATGGCATTAATTAAATGAATTAGCTGTACTACTGCCTTCTTTGGGAGATTCCTGAGGAGAATTGCATCCACTCGGTCTAACCCTGGCGCTTTATTCCTAGATAATGTACTTATAATATCTCTGACCTCTTCATAGTTCGTAATTAATTTACTGAGGGTTCTTGGGTTTATTTTGATAGACTTTAATTCCCTTACTAGTTTTGTTGTTATAGTGTCGCGTTTTTGTTTTCGGTGGTATCTGGGGAGGAATTATGGACATTGCAGAACTGTTCAGCGAACAACTCCGCCTTCTCATAATTGGTCACCGCCCGTATGGGGCCGCTCTCTATGGCATTGGCTCGAATTTTCTTTTGATTCTTTTCGCCATCCTCCATATCGAGTTGTCCCGTACGTCAAGCTGTTCCAGTTTCCTCTTCCAAGCATCATCGTTGAATCTCTTAATCTCATTTCTGATGACTGCGGCTACTGCTCTGAAGTTATCTCTAAAGACAGGATAACCTGTCTGTTGCCATTTCCTTCTTTCGTTCTTTTTGAGATCTATAAGATTCCTAATGTGCATTGGTAGAGGGTCCCTTTCAGCCTGTACCACAATTGTTTTGGTTGTCCTGTCCCTTGCTGACTGAATGTTTTCTATGAACTTAGTCATCTCACAGTTGATCTGACTTTCATTTATAGAAGAATTAATTACAATGTTGAGATTCAGCTGTTTTCTATATTCAACCCAGTTGGTGCTTCTGTAATCGAAAAGTTTTTTGGTAACTCGGGGGTTGCCACAATTCTTAAACAGAAGCACCACCGGGTTATGATCTGAGGTGAGAGCATTCACTGTAACTAGTTCTCCGATATTTCGGACATTTTTATTGACAACCAGATCAATCGTGGTAGGCATTGACCCATTATTGGGAAAGTGTGTTGGACTATCAGGATGTTGTATCACAACATTGTTGTTAACTGAATAGTCCCACAATGTTGTCCCATTTTTATTGATTTGAGTGGTGCAATTCCACTCGGGACGTCTCGCATTGAAGTCTCCTGCCAGTAGTACTTTATTTCCAACATTCAGGAGGTTATCAAGATCTAAGATGTTGAAATCATTACGAGGTTGGTTATAGACTGAAAAAATGTTGGTACCATCTTGCAATGTAATACCAACATGTTCGATAGAGCTATGCCTACTTATTATTTCAGTATATGGAATTCCATTCCTAATTATTATTGCAACGCCCCCTCCCCTATGCGCACCAGGTCTGTCAGCCCTGATTATTGAAAAACCCCTCAGCCTAAGGTCAAGCCCCTGCCGGAGTTTAGTTTCGGACAGAAGCATTATATCGACGTTATGCGTATTAATGAAGTCAACAAGTAGAGAATACTTATTGTTGACTCCGTCAATATTAAGCATACATACCTTTATGGGCATTAAAAATCAAGACAATCTCCGTAGAAGAAGTTCATGAGCAATCGCCTACGGCTATATTTATCGGTGGTTCTTTGGACCTCCTGAATTAAATTACTCATTTCAATAACCATATTAGGTATATCAATAAGATTACCCGAAGTTTTGAATTTATCACTGAGTGCTTTTATCCCTTGACCACTGTTTTCATTCGCGAACCCGCCCGATACGACAGTGCCTACCTGTGCATGAGGTATATTGTTAGGAGGGGGATTATGGATAGGTTGGGTCTCCTGCGCTCCACTTCCGGGCTGCCTGGCCTCCCTGGCGCTATTTTGATTTTCTCTGTCCTGCATCCTCTTGGCCCATATATTTCCAGGATCAGGTGCATTGACGTATTTCTTCTTCCCTTTCTCAGCTAAGATTTTTCGTTTATCAATAACATCTAGTCTGTTCAGATATACTGGGAATTGTTTGTAGCTGGCAGGATGTGCCCCCGTACAGTTTGCACACTTTGCAGGAATATCTGGTGATTTTTTGCATAGTCTTGTTAAGTGTGAATCCGCACATTTCAAACATTTTGCGGACTTATGGGAGTTTGATGTCGCATGCCCCCATTCTTGGCATTTATGGCACTGTACTATTAATCTGTCATTTCTCCTGTTTTCCCATTTGATAACGGTATACAGGAGCGTCTTGACATATTTAGAGAGCCAAGTGAGAGTGAAGTTTTTAGGCGTTACCACCAAGTATAGTGTTTTATCGGTACAGTATCTAAATACCTTTTTGATGTCTATATTCCTCGATTAGGGCCTGTTTGACATCTTCTGGGTCTGGTTCTGAGTCCAGGCCTTTCAGGATGAAAGCATGCGTTTTTTCATCGCTGTGTGTATATGTATGAAATTGGAATTCTGCTTTCTCAAGCAATTTTTTGACTTCTGCGTGGTCTTCTATTGTTTGGGTGAGGACAATGGTAGAGTTGGGTTTATGTTCTAATACAAATTTCTTTTTTGTAATATCTTTCATCTTTTTCATTGTTGCTTGTGTCATAATCATTTTTCCCGCCACTACTATCGGGGGTATTTTCCTGTCTCTAACTCTCTGTACGGGCTCCTGTTGTGCCTTTGTTTTGTTTTCCGTGGCAATGCTGTCTAGAATCTCTTTAGTGTGCTCTTCTGATACTCCCGTGTCTGTTTCTTTGTCTTTCATTTCCAGTTGTTGATATTTATTTTTTGTTGCCAGAACTGGATTTTTGACCGGTGTTGGAATTTTTGTTGTCTTGTGTGGAACAGTAAACTGGTTTGCTTCTCCTTCAGACTCTTGAGAAAATTTTTGTGTTTTCCCTTCTTTTACTCCAGGAGACTTAATGAAACCAATCATACTGTTAAGTCTATGTATTTCTTGTTCTTTGGATTTTATGCATATCTCTCTGCTAGTATTATATACTGCTTCTCTTAGTCGTTCTCTTAGCATATGTTTTGATCCTTCCACCTTTGGATTGTGGTTGATCATATTATTCAAGAGATCCTCAGTCATTTTTTCAGATTCTTCGTCCACTTGTCTGTATAGAATATCAAGCCTGTCTGTCATTTGGTTGTGAGTTGGATGCTGTATAAAAGAGGTACTGGGTGTTATTTCTATACCATCTGATATGTCTTTATTTAGTTTTGGTTTACTCGGAGTGGAGAGTGTAGTCGTACCATTTCTGTTATCGCTTTGTATGACTTCGATTTTGTCTAGACTGTCTTTCCTTCTTGTTTTTCCCTACTGAGTTTTTTCTGTGTTTTTTGCCTTTTCATCTTTTTTCCTTTGTGCTTCTCTTCGTTTTTTGATTTGCTCTCTCTTTTTTTTTTTTCTGTCTCTGTTTTTTCATTGTCGGCTTTGACTTCTGATATCTTTGTTCCATTAGTGTCTTCTGCATTATTGTCCTTGCCAGTGTGGGTTAGAATTTCATTGATGATTTGATCTGTTTCCATTTGCTCCTCACTGGAACATGTTGATGAGTCATCCCTTTCAGTTTGTTTTTTTTTTTCCTTTAATTTAAATTAATTAATTAACCTTGTGCAAGCTGATTTTCGGCTTTCTTTTGCTGTTGAAGTGAATCAGCTTCTTTAACAATTATAGTTGTATAATTTATTCTATTTAGATCCACATCCATGGTTCTCTGTGGATTTGTCTTATCTTCATTTGTTTGTTTGTCCACTCCTTTGATAGTTTCAGAGGTATACTTTGGACATTTCTCAGGACCTGGTTCAGGAACTGCATACACAGGTATCAACGGTAGGTTAAAGTTCACCATGTCATAATATTTTTCATCTTCAGTTCTTGAGTGTATGATAAGAGTTGTGAATAGATTGCTTTCCTCAACAATATTTTGTTCTGTGTAGGAAAAAGTCTGATTTACGTGCAGTCTTGTTAGCTTTGCAGGATCGTAGTCTTTCTCTCCGCATCCGAATGTCGTTCGTTGGTCTCCTATTATTCCAACGTTTGGTCTCGTCTCCGCATATGAGGTCGAGATTGTATCAGAAATGTTTTTTGGAATTTTCTCATTTTGGTTTTTGAGAAATGCCGTTTTTTCAGTTTTGCCTATCTCGGCATTCGATTTTTCTAGGACTCGATCTTCAGAGTGATTTTTTCCGATTTCACTCGAGTCTCCATAGTATGCGTTAGATAGCGGGTCTGAAACAGTCCCGCCTTTACAGGTGGAAGGCAGTGAATCTTGGGGCAGATTCGCACAAGTATTGATGAAAGTGTGTTGAAAGTTAGTTTTCTCGACACCTGATGAGAGGACTATTTCCTGATTAGGGATGTTTTTAGGGGGATCGGAAGTCCCATGGAAAGTGTCGCGAATTTCTGAAAAATTCCGACTTGGAGCTTTCTTTAGAGATTCTTCTTTATTGACACCAGAGAGTTCATTCTCACCATTGTTGCCCTCTTGTCGAGTGGATGGGGTGGGAGAGAGTTGGCTATGTGGCGTTTCCTCACTATTTCCTCTAAGAGTGCGTTGCGATTCCATGTGCCCTCCCTCTTTGAATTTCTTAGGCTGCTTGTCAGCTGGAAGCGAGTCTGAGGTCTGGTGGAAGGTGTCGAGAACTTGATCCTGAGTATTTTCTTCGACTCGGAGTTCTTCTGGCAGAGGACGTTTGGTATCTTGAGAGGCATCTAGGGCTCCTCCAGACATTGGTTTCACTGCTTGGCTTAAAGTTGTACCATCAACTACTGGCGACAACGGATCATGTTCTTGGACTTTTAAGATTGGAGACGATCCTGTGCTTATAATATTCTGGGCACCTTGGATGTAGGAAGGTAACTTGTCCTCATCAAAGCTTTTCCAGGCCTTATCTGGTTGTCAGCTTCGGTGTGGATGAGTTGGGCTCGCGGCCTCCGACCCTCGTCATCCTCCTCTTCATTGTGCTCTTCGTCTGGGAACACTAATATTTTGATGTTCTCGGTGTTTTTGTCTCCGTATGAGTAACATTCCCATGTGAAGTCATGTGAGACAAAGAGATCTCGCGGCCTCCAAATCTCTTCGTCTCTGGTGATGTAAGCTGCCAAAGTGACTTTATGTGTTTGGTCAGAACTACAATGTTGGCACGAGTGAATACCTGAGTGCTGTATAGCCTTGGAGACTAGCGGCCTCCTATCTTCCAAGACCGTACTTTGACTCTTCGGTATTTCCGACGTTTTATCAGTACTATGAAGTTTTATATCTGTGTCTGACGCATCAGAACTTGAATATTCGAATCCATCCAAAAGTTTACGTACTTCTGAGTTTAAAACGCCATCTAGTTGTTTCTTTATTTTATCTTCCTCGTCCATGATCTCTTTATTATGTTCGTCTGATTGTTCTGACCACGCTGTAGAATCATGAGTGGACGTATTCACTACTTCAGTCTCCTGCGTGTCACCTTGTATGGTTTCAGGTGGGAGAGGGGTGGATGCGTCTTTACTATCGATCTCCACTGCAGGTGGGGGTAGGGTTGCTGTCTGTTGCTTGATGTCCAGTGGAGGGGTTTTCTTTGACATGTCGGTGCGCAGTACATTGGTTTCACGTACCTCTTGTTCTATATTGTCATTTATGGCCCCTCCTATCTCAGTGGATGGGGGAAGGGTGGCTGTATTAGTATCTGTTCCACTTGTTGGTGGGGGTAGGGTTTGCGTTTCTATCTCGTCCATCAACACCTGCGCCACATCCGAATCTGGTGCAAATACACATACTTGAGGATGCGCAGTAAGCAACTCCTCTACTTTCATTACTTTTTCGGGCACTTTTTCCTCGTGTTTGGCTTTTTTATCCGGTGGCGAACTGGTAGGTGTTTGTAGCACTTTTTCCGCTTTCTTATCTATACTAATGATTTCAGGTGCCGCTGTTTCAATGGCGATTTTCCTAATTTCCTTATTTTGCGATTCAATCATTGTATCTATTGATGTTTTGAAACTTGATGCTACACCGACATTTGTTCTACTCACCGGCGTTTGGGCTTTCTTAAAATTTGACTTGTTTATAATATTTCCCTTATTCGGTTCCATTTTCCTAGGGATATTCCAGGATGCTGATCTTCCTGTGGCCGTAGGTGACCTGGAATTATCGTCTTGTTTCCTTTTTAGATAATGTTTCCTGCCTACATTTCCCGTCTGGCTTCTTCCCCGAGGTGGGATTGGTCTGTCCTTATCGATTCCTGGGCATTTTATCCTTAGGGATGTTATCCATCCCCAATTCTCACTTCCATTCACTGTTGTTAATGTCACATAGGCTTTCACACCTGAATAGTACTTTTTGAAACACTTTAAATGAGATTTTCCGTTCAACACGTATATCGATTCAAAGAGCTCGAGAAAACACGTCCTCTCGCCACGGCTTGAGAACGCGTACCGATGTTGAATCCAGTGGTGAAGTCGAAATTCCATGAAAAATATCGCTAATAAAATTTAGCAATTCAGAACATAAAAAAATCATAGTATGCCCTGAAATTTAAAATTATATTTTGCAAATTTGGTGCAAACGTAGACTTTTTGCTACTCTTCCTGCTAAAAAAAGAAAAAGTCAATCGGTCAGTGAATGTAGATTTTATAAGGGTGCTCCGGTCTAAAGTGGGTCACACTGTATATATATATATATATATATATATATATATATATATTTATATATATATATATTTATATATATATATATATTTATATTTATATATATATATATTTTCTAAAATATAAAAACAACAAATGATATCCCTGGTATAATTTACGGAGAAATTGTGTAGAAAGTCAAAATGAATTCGAATATAAAATAAACTTGAATGGGAAACAAATATGGGATGTCAATTGAAATAACTGTTCTTCAGTTATTTTGACGATTGATAATAATTTAACTTTCGTCAAATCAATAGTTGATTCTACTATGGAATGAATAATGGAATATTTCCTAATTACACTATACATATATACCTTGCCAAATAAACACTTTTATTTTCTCACCCTCAACTGAAGAATACACCACGTTATCAAATGTTACTCAATTGTTCTTTGTTATCACCGAGTTTTATTACGCGGTCACTGGTCGTAATATGATTAATCAGCTTGTTTGAAAAATATCAATTCCATTCATTTAGTTATTACTGAGCTAATTTCTGATAGTTACACTTCCACTATTTTTCTGCATACTTTAGATCAATTGGCTACTTTATGAATACAATACAAAGTCTACGTTTACTTCGCATCAGAAGATGGGAATGCATCTTCTCTAATTGAAACTAGACTTTAATTTAATTCACTTCATAACTATGAAGATTAGAACAGAACTTGCTCTGTACTTGCTGAACACCGAAAGACTTCCGATTGCCGAATGAATTGATCCCCGTTTGGAGATTCATATATACATATATATATATATATATATATATATATATATAGATCTTGGTAAACAAACGAAATCGCTGGGGGTCATAAATTTCATGTTGTGTCTGAGAACAACCCGTCTCGCCTTTGATTTGAAAAGCCGCCTTGATATGTCACAGTAATAGGTCATTACCGTCACGACGGCATTTCTCAAGTGCGATATTTACGAGTTGATGTTTTCTCCCGTCTGTCGGAGAATCGCTAATTATCTATAGTGACTTTGGGCTTGATAAAAATAAAATAAATGACCTCTCGTAATTATGTGCGATGCGTTTCAACGGTTAGATTGTAACTGTCATTGCCTGATAGGGTCTGTGATATTTCACGAGCTGTTACATTTTTTGTTAAACTCTTGCCGCTGTCTTATTCAATTTCGATCGAAAATAAAACTTTGACTTCTTATAGCCGCATTCTTGATATATTGTGCTCATCACAATGGTTTGTGATGATAATTTATTCGATTATTTAGATGAAAATATTTGCGAAACAATATACCTGGCTGGCAAAATTAAAATCCGAAGGAGTAGGCTATGGTTATTTAAACATAGAATCTGAAAATGGACATTCATACAAATATAAAATCAAAGATGTACTATATGTTCCAGTTATAGATTGTAATTTATCATCCGATAGAAAATTCACGGAAAAAAATTTGACAGTTAATTTCAAAAATGATATATGTTCAATAGAAAATGGATCTGTCCTGATTGCAAAAGCATATTTAAAAGGAAATCTATATGAACTGAAAACGGTCAATAAAATTATGTTAACAAAACAAAACACAGTTGAATGTGACATTAATTTACTACATAGAAACTAGGTCATAGATATATATAAAGTATCAATTTATTGGAAAAGAAGAGACTCGTAAATGAGATTAAAATTATGGGCATTGAAGGAAAGATACCATGTGAAGTATGCATTCGAGGAAAAATGACAAAAAAAGTTTTCCGAAATTATCAGGAAATACAAAAAACAGTATTCTGGATTTGATTCATTCATATGTGGTCCAATGAAAACCAGTACTCCAAGAATAAATAGATACGTTTCAACGTTCATAGATGACTCAAGCAGATATTCACATGTTTATTTACTGAAACAGAAAAATGTTTTCGAAAAATTTCAAGAATTCAACGAAATGTTGAGAACAAAATTCAACAAAAGCATAAAAATATTGGGAAGTCATGGTGGACACGTCAAACTCAATGATAGAATACCTCAAGGAAAGGGAGATACGTCACGAAATAACAGCACCATATCCACCGGAACAAAACGGTGTAGCAGAAAGAAGAAACCGATATCTTACTAAAATGGCAAAATGTATGCTTCTGGAATCATAACTGTACAATAAATTTTGGGGAGGAGCCGTTATGACACCAATTTTAAAATCGACTACCCACAAAAGCTTCTCAGAAAACACCATTTGAACTATAGAACGATAAAAAACCAAATTTAGGACACACTAGAATATTTGGATGTGATGTTTATGTCTTCATTCCAAATGAGAAAAGAAGAAAATTTGATGATAAATAAAGAAAAATTGATGATAAATAAAGAAAAATTTTATTCGTAGGATACAAAGAGTTGAAAGCATATAGATTGTTAGATATAGAAACATGTAAAATAACAATAAGCAGAAATGTAAGATTCATCGAAAATGATAAATTGAATGAAAAAGACGACGAAGAAAAAAAATTCCAAAGGAAGAAGGGAAGAAAAATAATACAGACGAAAAATTGGAACAGGAAGAAACAGAATGAACTGTAATGAAACGGTTGAATCTCATGAAGATTTGAAAAAACAAAAGCCATGAGAAGAAGGAGGTGGAGATAAAAAACTACTTGAAACTAGGAGAAAATGATTAAGACATTTGAAGAAGCATGAAAATGAGAAATAGAAAAAAATGGATAGAAGCCATGGAAGATGAAATAGAATCTATGCGATAATGCCAAGCATGGGAATTGGTGAAATATCCAGAAGACAAACGGATAGTTGACTGTAAATGGATATACAAAATAAAATCTGATCCGTGTAACGGAACCATCCGATATAGGGCAAGAATTGTAGCGAGAGGATTCTCAAAATGGAGAAGATTCTGATGAAGTATTCGCTCCAGTCGTAAAACAAGCAACAGTCAGAGCACTACTTGGGATGAGTGGATTAGAGAACAAGATAGTCAAACCTAGATGTGAAAACAGCATACCAAAATGGAGACTTAAAAGAAACTGTATACATGTATTAACAGGAAGAATTCTAGGTATGCAAATTAAAGAAGAGTATTCATGGGTTGAAATAATCAGCTAGAGTGTGGAATGAAAAAATATCCGAAGTACTGATGAATGATGGTTTTAGAAGGGGCGTTGCAGATTCATGCTTATTTTCAAAGAAAATATATGACAGATTTATTTACCTTCTCATCTATGTGGACGATAATATTTTGGCTGCTGATTTTGAAAAAGATATACAAGAAGTACAGAAACTTTTGGCAAATAATTTCGAAATGAAAATGCTCGGAAATTTAAAGTGTTATCTGGGTATTGAAGTTGAAAAACAGAAAAATGGCATTTTTCATCTACATCAAAGAAACAATATTGAAAAAATCCTAAAAGTTTTCAATATGGAAGGAGCAAAAACATCGAATATTCCGCTTGAAACAGGATACTTCAAAATTGAAGAAAATGAGACAGTATTGAAAAATAATAATCAATACAGGAAAGGAATCGGATCTTTACTCTACCTAGCAGTGAATACTAGACCAGATATAGCAGCAAGCATCTCAATACTGAGTAGAAATATCGTCAATCTCACACAGAATTATTGGAATGAATTGAAACGGGTAATGCCTTATTTAAAAACTACGAAGAATATGGAACTGATCTTAGGAACAAATGGAGTTGAAATGAAAATTGGAATGTATGCAGATGCTGATTGGGCTGGAGATAACAGAGATCGAAAATCGACAAGTGGATCATAATGAAAATATTTGGAATTCCAATATCATGGAGCAGTAGAATACAATCCACAGTATCTTTCAGTTAATCGGAAGCAGAATATATTTCATTGAGTGAGGCATCCTAAGAATTTCAGTGGATAAGACATTTAATGATGGATTTCATTGAAGACAATGAAAAAATCACAGTATTCGAAGATAACCAAAGCACTTTGGGAAGGTTAGATTATGAATGTACAACGAATCGTTCCAAACACATCGACGTGGAATTTTATTAGATCAGAGACCTAAAAAAGAGTGGGAAAATTGAGTTCCAATACTGTCCGACAGAAGAAATGCAAGCAGATGTTTTCACCAAACCTTTGGGAGCTATAAAACTCCAGTATTTGCGAGACAAAATTTGCCTGAGGATTGCAAATACTCAGATCAAAAAGTATTCTGTATATGTTTCTTCTTGGTTGTCATAATTTGACATATATTGATGTTGCCAGTCATACGTTGAATATAGATGTCATAAAAAAACGTTCTTCTGTAGTTTCATATATAAATACAAACCACAGCCTCTTACAATTATGACACACAATGGAGATGAAATTCGGTATATTGGAATTCAAATTACATGTAGAGTGTACGGATTGATGTCTTTTTCTCCCCGTGAGATGGTAGTGATCTCTGACTTCAACGTCCCCTTCTGTGAAAGGCTTTGCACTTATACCACAAGTGGTGGTATCATGAAATTCCCTTTCCTCTTGTAACGAACTTTTCGTTACATCCATATACAGTTGGAAAATAAACATCTATCAAATAATTTTCGATGTTACTTTTCGGTGTTCACTGACAAATTGAAAATCGGAGTGTAGTTGTTGGTTAGTCTTCAGTGACATTTCACGAACCCAATATGATTCTCCTGTGTTATATGCGCCTAAATGAGTTTTTTTTTGAGAATTCGGCAAGCTGTGGTGGTGGAAAGAAAAGATTAATCGCTCTCTTCGAATTCTGCGTGCGATTGAAGCGGTTCCGTTGTGAAAATTGATTTCTGGTAAGGTTATGAGTTATCAATTCAAAATGAAGGCTTGTTAGTGTTGATTGCTGGTTGAGTATATTTAATCATCTGCTTTTGATTTATAACTTTCATGGTTTGTTAATCTAGTTTTCACTTATTGAAGCTCATAACTGGATGCTTGGCATAATTGAACCGCATTGGTCTGTAAGTTATAATTTAATTTTTTTCATATTTCCGCAACATTCCTATTCAATATTTTTGACTCTAAATATCTATCAACATTTTTGGATTCAAATAAGATTTTGTTGTGATTTTCAGATGAAGTTTCTTGCAGGAGATTTTCAGGTTATCCGTTGATTTTTTGTTAACAAAGATTTGATCAGTTGTTTTTTCCACATTGTACTGTTGATTTTCTGACTTTTTTTCGCTCAATCGAATTCAATTTGGTAATCATTCGTAGTTTTCATAAAGTTCAACCACATTGAATGTTGTTGAATTTATGTACCTACTCGAACTATTATGCATGTCTCAACGCTGAAGTAATAATCTTGGTTAAGGACAATAGATTCTGCTTCCTAAGTTTTCCAGTGAAAATAGTTACAAGACAACCCTCAACTTTGAGTTTAAGAGAAACTACCCAACTCACCGTGCAATTGTTCCAAAAGGATTTCAACCATTTCATGCTGAGTCGACTATTCTGGGACATTTCTCTTTCCAGGACAACGTCGTCGGGTGGGCATTTGTTTTTTTCTCATTATAATCTCTGAGATTATTGAATCTGTTTTTCTCTGCGGAATGAATGTTTTCTGAGAAGGCTCAACTCGTCACAGAGTACTCGATCTTACAGAATCGGTGTCTCTCCTCAAGACTAATTTCTTGATTCAAAATTGATAAGTTTAATTTTGTCGTTAATTCAACCAATTAACAGTGATAGTGATCTTGAAAATCTACCGAAAAGCAATCCACTAACTGATCACTTTCCTAGTATCGAAGGGGGTTTTGAGCCAAATCAATTGCACGCAATTACTAAGTATGAATTATTTTTATGTCCCTCAATTTAATAGAAGAAATATGAATGAATTATTCCGGTTATCAACTCCACGTTCCAATCTTGGCCTACGAACTCCCCTGTACAGATTATGTCTCACAGCAAACGAATACCTTCACAACGTAGATATCTTTTTTGAAACCTTCTCTAGTTTTGAGCGAAAGATATCAGTTTTATTTCTATGTTGAGTATTTATATTATGTTTATCATTATCACCAATATTACATACTGAATTTTCTGAATTCTCTTAACTTTTCATTGTATGAATAACATTTTATCTTCCTATTTTTTCTCTTTTTATCATTTATTCTCTCGCTACATGAACAATAATGATGCATATATGTAACAAGTACATCTCTTCTGTTTGTTCAACTGCTATGTTAATATCTCATACAAACATGATGATTGGAGACATTGCTTACTTCTCTCATTTTCTTTCGATTTAAAATTATTCAAAATGTATCCTATTCAGTTAAAGCTTTCGTATTTATTTCAAAGTAGTCTTACAATAGTATTCATGTAATACGGCTATCTCCAAGAATTTCGATATAACAGTGATTATTTGTAATCTGTAATTGGATTTATTCTGTTGCTGAGGAGGACTTGTCAACCTCCAGAGAATGTAACTTTCTCCATTCGAGAGGAATGTCGGAGAAAAGAGGATATGCCACCCTCTATATCGATATCTATATATATATATATATATATATATATATATATATAGATTGTTGTTCATCTTTGCACTTCTCCACCGTACTGATGAGGGCCGAGAGCCCGAAACACGTGTCTACGGTTAACACTTCTCTCTGAGGGCTATGTCCATTAAATTCCTTCTACTTTGTTTTCAACAGTCCCCTCACTATTTCTCTCTTTCATATATATATATATATATATATAAAGGTGAATATTAGTGAATATATAAGCATATATATCTGTATGTCTTGGTAGATTTCTATCTATCGGTCATTTCTTCTTTTGAAGAATTATTTCAAACATTTATCTGTATTGAAGAGTTTTATTGTGCTCACTAAGAAGTGTGCTTAGATTCTCTGTATAGTTATCGAAACTATTTTTATTCTCCAAAATCACCCGAAGTATATTTGATTTCAGAATACTATATTTTTTCTCTGGAAAAATACCAAAATATGTTGATTACTTATTACTATACTTTTCCTCCGTACAATTTCAGAGAATATTTTTGGATACCAAATACCATATTTTTTCTGTGGAAACAAGGCTCGGCCATCGTTCCGGAGTTACCTTTATTCCTGTCTTTTTGAGGATATATTTTTTGGTTCAACTACTTATTTCTAGCTTTACTCTGTTCTTCTCTGATACATATCCATATATTATCAAAGATCATTCCATTGTTGAATATTGAAATAATGTTTTGGTGGAAATTTTTTGGGGTGGATTCTTTGGTATTGCTCATTGAATTATTTCACAATAATTTGATCCATTTTGAAAATTGAGTTAACTCAACAATACAGTTGTTTTCTGTTGTAGATCTTGCTGAATATCTCAATTGCTGCTGAAGAAATTCATCTCGTTTGTAACTTATATTCTCCCAGTCATTTGAAGGCACTGGTTTAATTTTCTTTGCTAGTTGAATTCGATCATTTCTAATTTCATTAAATTCAAATGTGAAACATAAGCTGAGATCCAAAGGATATCTTTCATTCTCCCAAAATTGTAATTATTTCTAATACTCATGGTCTTATTCACCGAAGACAATCTCCAGCTGATATCCAAACCTAATCAGTACCTCAAGTATAACTGTGCTGAAATCGGAAAATTAAATGTAAATGTTCAGATTTCAACCAACCAATCCTCAACTTGGGTTTTTTCACTATTATTTTTTTTCCTAATTATTATATATTCAAATTCATCCTCATACTTTCATTTATGCATTGTATTTTTTCAAGTTGAGTTCCTGTATATTCATTCCGCCTTCCCATACGAGCTAGGAAACATTTGCTTGTTTTATATATTTTTTATTTTCGGTTTTTGTCTGTTTGCAAGCCTGACGTACAAATATTGGTCAAGTGAAGTTAATTAATGAATAATTTTTCCAATGGCGTAATCTGATAAAGAACTATTAGAAGTCATTGATTGTACTTTACTCACGACCTTATCGAATCAAACTGAGCACCCCATCGGCCAAGTGATTTCCTCTTTCAAAATTTGATCAGATCCTTCAAACTTGACTGTTCTTTTCTTATCTTATCCTAGCTTGGTGGGAGACATAAAAAAGTTATTTTGAGAGCATTTACCTATTTGGTAGATATATATATATATATATATATATATATATATATATATATAGATATATATATATATTGTAATGTAATGATGGTTTGCAAATATAAATTGTTGTTATAAAATGAAGATTGCTAATAATTTCCGCTCTTCGTTGTGAGCCAAATTGTTATGATATAGATAAGTATTTTCTCCCTGTATAATATGTTTTGTGATGTAATAATAATTGCTAGCTAACGTCACTGTTCTCCCGTCACGTTGCTGCCAATTGTTATCACTTTCCTTACCACAGCTCAACTCAGTTGGTACGCCTCTTGTCTCAGATATCTGGTTCAGGCAATTGAGCCACTAACCACTGCTTGATGTCAAGTCAAATCTCAATCTTTTCAATGTTTATAAATACGATTGCTGATATTTGTGGAAAAGAAACGAGATAGTATCACAAAGCAATTATTTCCTTCATTCAGGAAAACTTAATTTTACCTGGCCTACGATAGACAACTTATTCTGAGGTGAATCTACAAATATTCATGGATAATCATGAGAAACAGGTTATGGATTAATAGACACAACCTCACTTTTACCTTGAAAGTGAAAATTTCTTTAATAGTTCAAAATCAAGTGAAATAAAGTTCTTCTGATGGGATATGAGTTATTAGTGAAATTGTTCAGTTCGTGACGTGCACTAGGAAAGTTTATACCTGTCGCTGGAACTGTCGCTGTTCAATATACACCCAGAATTTGGATGCTCTCTCAATCCAATGCTCTCAGGAACTCCAATACCAAAAGAAGGAACCATACAAATTCAGCAATCAGCTTTGGAATATTTGTATATGTTGTACAAATAAGGTGATGTTGATTTTCTGCTTATGATGTTGAACTTATTGAGTTTTTCTATCTCCCAAATAAAACGTGGCATTCGTTTTCAAATTATTTTCGGTCTCCTTAGTGGCTTTGTTTTTCGTTACTTGGATACCATTTTTCCTCATTCCTTTTGATTTGAATTTTTGAATTCGCGCACTATGTTTTCACATTTTCACTGTTTGGAGTTATTTGTCAAAACTTATGAATGAATCTATTTTTCCTTCCTTACAGACTATTCACAATATTCAATCATAATTGTCTCTGACACTTTTCCGTTCTTATTTTCTCACAATTTCAAATCTTACATTTGACCATACTGTTCCCTGATTGGCTATTGTCATCAAGAAGTTTGTTGTTCTTCCATTGGCTATTTTTAGTTATATACAATTTCATATACTGTATGTTTCAAGCTTATAATTTTGTTTATCACATTTTATTCAGGATGATTTTGTAAATCTAGACCTTTCTTGTTGTCTTTCGAATAATAATTGGTTGTAATCATTATGACAGTGTATGAAATTGATTGTATCATAGTATTTGAATATTTTCATCTATTCATATTATACAGAGGCTTAATAAAGGAAATAGAATTTCAAAATATGTAAAAACAATCTCTTGAAACTAATAGCCGTTAAGTAATTATTCTTTTTGTGGGTTTTTTCCTTTTAATATATATAACTGGTTTTTCATAACATAACAATATATATATATATATATATATATATATATATATATATATTCTCTCTATCAGCTTTCTCAGATTTTTTTGTGATCATACTATATTGCCTATATCATTATCGTATGCCTTTATTGTTGAAGTACTGCTTATATTGTTATCGTACTACCTATATATTTTTCATCATATTTCATATATTTTCTATCGTTTTGCCTATCATAAGGACCATTTTTGAGTACAAGCTTTTTCCATTACCGTTAAATTTTAATTGTTGAGTGATTTCCCAAATCCCACATGAATTCAAATCACTTGAAAACAAATGAGTTGATTTATAAGCTTGAGATTCGTGGAGTGGAAGCAACTGGTGATGTCGATGCCAAACGAAAAATTTGAAGAGGACTTCTGAGTCAAGAAAATACAAATCTAAACTTTCTTGGTAGCTTCACCAATCCATGTTCACATGCTCAGGATGCAATTGAAATGAAAGGAAGTATTAATTATTTAAAACAGGTCATAACTGATTTTAATGGATCTACAGAAGATCCTACTTTCAAACGTATTTCTAGTCACTTAGATCATATGTCAAGACTTGTTGTGAATGATGAAGATGAAAATTCTGTTCATGGTATCGGAGTTGGAAGCTGGTTTCGATTTAAAAGTTTCTGCAAGTACTTCCACTCATCATTCTGCAATAGCTCCTAATACCGCTAATCCATTTTTCAATAATTCATCAGTTGCTCCATATATATGGGATATTTTTTTTACTGTCTCAAATCAGAAAAAAACAGTCAACTCATTTTCAGAAAAAGTTGAATTATTGCGAGAAGCTCGAAAGGTTCCAAAAACAGAACTCTCTGATTCTGCTTGTGATTTATTCAAGGGGTGTCCGCCTGGACATGGTTTGCTGATAACAGAAGTAAATTCAATAATTAAGATGATATTGTCTCACTTCCTCATTTTTATGAAGGCTCAGAACTTGAAATGAATTCAAGGACTCAAGGTTCTAATGAAAGAGTAGCTTTATTCATTTTCTCTTTGGAAGGTCTTTTCAATCGCTTAACTAACAAACCAGATGACTTGGCTTTACAAGATACAAGAACTGTGTCTGGGCTTTCTAATTCGTGTAAAAAATTTATAGAATCTCGTTTATGGGCTGATTGTTATAAAGCACCACCTAGACGTGGCACCGGTTTATTTGAGCCTGCTCTGAGCAGTCCCTTTAATGGAGCAAGTTCTTCTTTCTCCTCGGGTTCTCACCAAACTTCTCTTGTTCATTTTGGTTTCGTTGTGGACTATCAAGGTCTAAGAACAGATCCTGAGGAACTTTTTGGCATCATTAACTATCCAACTACTAAACATACTTGCGAAATCAAACGTTTGGTAGGTCTTGTTAGTTAGTATCGTTGGTTTATTGAAGATTTTTCTTATATTTGTTCTCCTATATCTGATCTTCTCCATGGTCGAAAAAAGGTCAGCCAATAATTCGGACTCTGGAAGCGAAGAAAGGATTTTCTGTAATTGAATCTTGTCTCACGTCCGCTCCTGTAATAGCTAGTCCTGATTTCACAAAGCCATTTATGATTCATTGTGATGGCTCTCATCAAGGGGTAGGTGCGATTCTGTACCAAGAATGTTACGGTGTAGAACATCCCGTGGCTTACGCAAGTAGAACCCTTACTGCTCGCCAGTGTGAGTATACCATCACCGAGAAGGAACTGTTAGCTGTCATTTTTGTAATAGAAAAGTTTCGGAGCTATATCGAAGGTACCAAGTTCACTATTGAAACTATCTTCATAATGTATCTAACCCCACTGGACTCTTGACCAGAGGGGCGGTGGAACTCTCGCAGTTCGAATTTCGAGAATCGCAAAGGTTCCTTAGATGTAGTGGCAGATGCCTCAACTCGTTCTGTTGCCGAAATTTCGGTTATCGATGTGTCTACCTTTTGGCCTGATGCGAAGAAAATCCGAGGACAACGCTGAAGCATATTCCTCTTTCAATATTGTCTATAAACATATATTTTTCTACCATAATTTAGTTAGTAATCTAACTGATTGGGAAATTGTCGTGCCTTCCGCCAATCGACCGGAAGCTTTCAAATTCTATCATGATAATTGAACTAAACACTCTCTCGTAACTTCCAATTATATTACTAGCCAAAAATTCGTGAAGATGTCTATAGGTAAGCTAGGAAATGTCCTGTTCGTACTGCTTGTAGAAGTTTGAACTAACCTCAAGCTGGTCATATGGGACCTTACAAAAATGTAAATTTTCCTTTCCAGGGTGCCTCGGGCAGATTTGTTAGGTCCAATATGTCTCAGTTGTTGTAGACTGGTTCACCAAATATATCTCAGTACATCTTCAAAAATATATTAAAATTCATTGAGAATGGTGTTTCTCTCATCTATGGTGTCCGCTCAAATTTTTATTGTGGACAATAAAAGCCAATTTTTCATCAAATGATTTGAAAAGTTAATGGAAGATTATCGAGTTCAGAAGATTTGGTATAATGCCAAATATCACCCCAAAGTTGTTCGTGCCTTTTGGGAGCCCATTTAGCATTTTCATTATTGATGGTTCTGTTCAGTTCTATCATCTCCTTTTTGGTGAAGTGATAGTATCGAACACGGCCTTCCAGTATATTTTCCTCTATCCGCAACATATTGTTGATTTCTGGCATCCATAGGTCAGGTTTTCTACCATATTATTTACCACCTCTGTTATGACTCAGTTATTTCCTGGTGCCTTGCCGTTTTTCGATTGTTCAAGTGCTGTTCAAAATCTTTTCACTATCAGATCTTTGTTTCATTCCACTTTTTCTTGTTCTCACTGACGTATTTCAACTTTTATGTTGAACAGTTTTTAGAAATATTCTTCATATAATTTTTCTTCCGTTCATCTCTTGCTTCGTTCTTAGTTAGTTACAAGTCTCTATTTTGCGGCCTCCAAGCCTCCTTAGACTCCATGGAAGATCTTCTGATCAGTCTTTTTTATCATATTTTTTTCAATTCCAAATTCCTCACTTTTGTTTTTAGTTCTTCATACAGCATTCTCTGCGTTTGCTCAAAATTTCATGTAGGTTCATATTTTCCAGGGCCCCTTGGAGATTTTCTAATTAATCATTTATTGCTGTTTGATATTTCAATTTGCAGAATTCGAATACTGCGTGTATTTTTCATGTAAGTTTGCTCTGAATATAATCTATAATTGGCCGCTAATTCCTATCAGGTTGATTTCTACTGAACTTATGGAGAACTGCATGATATTAAAACCTGTGGGGTGCAGAATTCTAGTAGCCTTTTTGGAAATCGTTCCTTTCCTCCGTGTTTCCCAATTGGTATTGTATATATGAGGTGGCCTCCACCAAATCTTCTTCTAGCCCATTACATTACAAGCAATACTTTTGGAATTCTGTCGACTACACTTTTTGAAAGTATTAACTCTTGCCTTATTCATCTCTATACGTTCTCCTTCCGATTCTCTTCACTGTGTGCTTAAGCTGGAGAATGGGATGTTTTCTCTTGAATATCAATAATAAATATTTTCAAGGTGGGCTCTTTTGCCTCCTCCGATATGATTACTTTCAAAAAGGTATTCTATAACTATGAAATACTATGACTGAAGTTCATAATTGTGTGACATATACTTTCACATTTGATTTTGTGATAATCAGATTAATATTCTCAAATAATCTATCTTAAAAATCCAAATTTTGAAATGTCACCCGAAATGAATGTTTTTAAAATGTTCTGTTATTGTTAACTGAAGTTGCTTCGAAAAGATGTACATTTATTGATGAAGCGTTCTTAGGCTCATTAGGTCCATTGATCAGTAATGGTTTTCTATATTCTTCTGTCTTCAGATTTTATTTTCCAATCTTGTAGTTTTTCGCCTTTTGATGTTCCATAACAGCCGCTGTCCATATTCGGTGCGTTGGTCCTCTTCTCTTCTCATCCTAGATTCTAGCTGCATTCTTTTTTTCCAGGTGCCCTAACTACCCCATTCTTCTGACTTTCAACACTTCGCTTACTTTTGGCTTATTATATAATTTGTTAATTTTCCTTTTCGCCCTTCACTTCCATTCAGTATATTTCTTCTCACCTCCGAATAACCAGCCATCATTTATAAGTTCCCCTAAGTCTGTATTTTCTAGCTGGCTCCATATGTCTAGCTATCAATGAAACGCAATCGGTATAGACCAGGTATCGATGTCTTCTGCTGAGTATTATCACCATTGTATTAATGCCACTTTCTCTGGTTATTTTTCCGATATCATGTTGAATAATACGTTTGACAAAGCGTCTCCTTGTTTGAAACCTCCTTGCACTTTGAATTGATCGGCTATTTTCCTTTAACCGCTCAAATTGTGATTGATTGACTTTTTTTTTGTGATTCCCAGTTTTTTCAGGGGAACATTGAGTTGAATGTGTCATTCTGTGTAGAAAAATCGATACTTCATATTCTTTGTACCACTTCCATTAGGATCTCTTGTTGCTCTGTCTTATTGTTATATTGATTATGAAATTGTCTCTGATAGTCACCTAGGAATCCTTTCGATTTCTATTCTAATTCCATTTTGATAATAATGGACATCACTACATAAAGCTATCTCTCTTATGTTTCTACATCCAGTCTTTTCAGTGCAGTGGTTCGATAATTGCCTTAATCCAAATTACGCGCATCGTTGCTGTTTTCAGATTCCCTTCAACAATTGGTATTTTTCAATTCATAGGTCATTGTCTCCCCTTCCTATCTAATATATCATTTACTTATTCTTCTGCTGGTTTTAACATCATTTCTTCTATTCCACTATCTGGTCCTAAGATCAGAGATCAGAGAAACTGACGCACCAGTGTCGATACTGCTTATAATATCTCTTTGCTTCACCTATCCTCTGATAGTCGACTATCGGTATTTTTCCTAATTCTATTGACGTGGATGACCCTGGGGGCTCCGTCATCGCTAGCCAGCATGCCCCCCGATATGATGGCTAATTTCAGTTTTTGTGGTTCCTATCTGAGGACTCTCTTAATCATCCTTGCAGGGAGGTGAGAACGTGGGGTGTCCTGGCAGGTTAGAGTGGAGGCACATCTGAAGCAGTTTCCTCTTGATTGGTGTTTAGCGCTTGTTTTGCTAGGTTCCAATTTTTCCAGCATTCTATTGAATATCTGCTTTATTCTGTCACTTCCTGTCTCTTCCTGAGATGGATTCTTGATCAAAACTATTTCCCTTCCCGATCCTGAGGTTTTGAAACCCTATTTCACGCCTGAAAAAACAACCAAAGCTCCAATTTATTCCTCAAAGGCTAGCTGGATCAGTCCCTGAGAGTCCTCTCTAAACATCTGTAGGCTTTCTGTCAACTTTGGACTAGTGTTTGGCCTTTTTTTTTATTTTATTCATATATAATATTCGGGAATACCTCTCTTATCCAATGTAAAATCATAAATAGTTTATTAAGTGAGTAAAATTAAGAGTTATTATATAGCATGAAAAAAGAAAATATTAAGATTTATTTGAAGAATTTGAGACTGAATTTCAATGGATGTTAACGTTACAAACTAATATAATAGAGGAGAACAACATGTGCATAAGACAATAAATCCAGCTCTTCAATTGCTCGCAATGATTTTTTTAAAGATTAAAGATTTAATACTGTAAGACACATAATACCATACAATTTATTGGTCATGATATGTATACATATACATTTATGATCAAAATCCATTGCTATCGAATTCATTACCTAATCACATGAATCTATATAGAGGACAATGAAATCCGTAGTTGATGTGATGCAAGGGTCTAGAAAACAATACATTATTGCTAGTTAGAATATTCACTATTCTGAAATAAACCAGTTGTAGCAACTGTAAACAGGAAATATCACCATGCAGTACTTTGTACAGTACTATGAGGTCTGATTTTTTTCGGTTTATTTCAACAGGCTCAAGATCTGTTTATAGTTATAGGTGCCATAGTGCAGACCCATTTTAAAAACAACATGTCTTAGAAACTTATTTTGTATATGCTCAATGTTATTTTGATGAAATGGATTCCAAACCGGTGAAGCATACTGTAAATTTGGTTGTACGAGAGATATGTAAACATATTTCAGGGTATTGATGGAAAAACTACTTGCATTTCGCAGGAGGAAATCTAGCATTTGGGAAGCTTTGCTGATAACTGGGTGAATATGATCAATGAAAAATAATTAACTTTCGAATAACGCCCCGAAATCACGAACTGTATTGAGTCTAGATATTTCATTTCCAATGTGGTGATTATGAATGATAGGGTTATTAGATTTAGAGAAGAGGATACAGTGGCATTTTCCTGAATTCAGTGTCATTCCGTTTCCAGTAGTCCGAAAATGAAGTGAAATGAGATCAGCCAATAGATGTGAGTTTGGTGATGAGAAATTTGATTACAACTGATCTCGATGTTGGTCGACATGCCAAGATTCTAGGGCAGCAATCCGATCGCCATACTTGTGCTACTATCTTCTGGAATGGTCGGCAACACTTAAGCTAGTTCTTTTGAAGCCATTATGAATGCAGTGGCCCTTCCATTGGCCTCTGCAGCAGCTTCAAACTGTCTATAATAAAAAGACCATAGCGAGTACCGATAAAAAGTCAGACAGTTCTCACAATTGTTCGATGTGGCAATCCTGCCAGGAATCATCAGTGAAACAAGTTTCTCATTTCAAGTTCTTTCAGATGCTGCATTGCTTTCTCATACACACTCTATTCCTTCCATAGTTTCCCAGACTGTTTGGCACTCTTTTATCGGCAATCTACCACTCTGTTTTCTGAAAAATCTGCTCCTATAGTTTTTATCCCTTGGCTGTTTTCCCGTTCCTATTTCTTTCGTTTTTCTCTCTGCTCATTCCTACCCCTTCAGCCGACGTTCCTCTACCTCTTCTTTTTCTATATTTCGTCGTTTCTACTCCACTTGTTTTTTTTATCTGCCATCGTTCATCCCTAATTTTTTTTCCATTAGTTGCGTGCTCGACAAATTGCCGCTCGATCATTTCCATTATGGCCTCCATATCGTCGAAGGGTATATTCTTCTGACACCATTTGTTGCAAATCGTTCAAGGTTAGTGAAATACTGAACTTATTATTGTCCGTTTATTTACACTTCACAAAAACAACACCATAATGCATAGGGACAATTCAATGAATAAACCGAAATTCACTAATGAAATATTGTACACGTCACTATATCGGAATCACTTCGTTTTCCATTGTTCAACTCCACCATGAGTAAAAACCAACTCCTGTTTCCGCGTCTGCTTCATAAAGTCATCATGTGGTAGAAAATCCCGGAATTGGGGGAATTGGTTTCGAAGAATACTGGGATTTGGCAACATGCAGAGGCATCGTGTATTCGTTTTCGTAATGATGTTATGAACTGTTGGAAAAACAAAATCGAGACTACAAGATGTGCGAGAAGGAATTTCACACATCCTAGTTTTATATTTTGCATTATCCGTGGGGATTTCACAATATTTATTCACATTACTGAGACAACATGTGCGCATCGATACAAACAGCATTGAATTCTTACTACTTTGATAAAATAAGCCGATGAAGCAGCCGATATAATCCCGTTGATTGAACATAATGAGAGACCTACGTGAATCCAACCAAATAATTCATCAGTCATTCTGAAAAAAAAAAACTTCAATAAAAATACTTACGTATAAATATATAGAAACTGAAATGATATCAAATAAACGTTACAGATTGAATTAAAGAAACATTCTGTTTTCTGTATATTGTTCCGTCGGTGGAACTCAGACTCCCATTGGCTGATGCATTCTCTCAATATTTCACTGAGAAAGAGCTTAGTGGTTGTATTTGATATTGGAAGAATCTCTCGAAGTTATACTTGTAGATTCAATCATAAAATTCACGAGTTGCTCCGTTTTGTTGATCGATTGAATAGTTCGAACGTTTTTTTCGTTTGAAGTTTATCAGACATCTGGTGATCCTGGATATTTTAGAATTCTACTGCAATAATATTTTTTTTTGGAAGGATATGTATTGTGAATAAATTTTTCCTAAACTGACAGTTTCATTTATATTACTGACGTTCGGGTATATAGCAGTATTTCGATCTAGACTCGTTCAGTGTAAAACACGTTCATATGATTTCAGATCATCTTGATTATAGTCTCAGGTTCTCAACCCATCAGTGACATTTTTGTCAAATGAAAATGAGACATAAATAGGAAAATGTGAAATGAGACATCATTAATGTTTTGAAAGGACACGCACGCTTGGTATCATTTGTCAAAATATCGACTGAAGTTATATTTTAGTATCAAAAAACATAAAAATATACTATTTGAATTGAAAAATGAGTATTATCTAAACATTCACACTTTCAACAATGACTTTGGGCCAAAGTTGGGTATTGCATGCCGGAGATGCTTATCATTTTGAGTGCTGTGCAGTATTATATTGTATAAACTTTTATGATGGCTCTTCTGAACCGAATCTGGAAGATCTAGGATTTCCGAAACATATCAATCAGTCGGATGGACTAGTACTTTCTTCTGTAAGAAATCTGATATATGTACTAGCCAGCAATCTAATTCATCCGGTTTGAACTACATATTTTCATTATACTCTTCAAGTAGTGCTAGTCGATTACTATCACTTGTTTCATTTTCCTCTAGGAACACCACGTCACAAACAGTTCTGGATTGACTCTTTGTACATTTGGAGCTATACAAATTGGAAAGTTGTCCACCTACGTCTTCTCTGAAACTCCGTTAGTTCTACTCATGATATTTTATAATAATTCATATGATAAACGCTCTCCTTTTTTTCATCAACTAGTGGGCACCCCTTGGAAGAACGATTCTTCCTAATCGTTCCAGTGCCACCAAAACCGTATTCAGGCAGTTAGTTCAACAAGTTGAGTGTTATGGGAGGGAAACGAAAATGGATAATGTGAAAGATTATCAGGATACTCTCGAATCATTTCTATTTGAGGAGCTGAAGGCCTGGTTTCTCCAAGTATCAAGGAATTTTATGAATTCATTTGTTACTTCATTCACGAATAGTCTCATTTCTCAGAGCTTACCGTTTTTATGGAAATAATTGTTAGAATATTTGTTTACTAACCTTAGAATTTGTATAAAGCGATTTCGTCTCATATTCAGTTGTTTCCTGCATACAAGAAATTTCATAATTGCATCGTCATATTGAAAAATCATTTCTGATATTTTTTCCCTCATATTTCTGAAATAATTATTCCCGAATTCCGCATGATGAATGAATGATTTAAACAAACTCTATCTATTTTGATACATTTTTGAACAACCCAGAATACTAGACCCATCACAATTTTGCATAGCCATATTTTTACAAGTCGTTACAGGTCGACAATTCTCTGGAGATTAAATGCGCAGTAGCATAACGCTCGACAGCTCAGTTTGAGCGGTGCATTCATGATGTTCACATCCGTAGATAAAATTAAAAACTTTTGATATTTTGTGCGTTTTAAGAAGTTTTTGATTTTTAAATACCGTTTACAACTGAAGTAAAAAATAAAGTTTTGAGTGGACAGAGTCGTGCGATAATTAGCAACTTATTGAATATAATGCAGGCAGTAGCTAGGTAAGTTTTTGAAAGTCAAATTTTTTAGTGGTTCAATTATTATGTTTATGTGCTATGCTGATATAAAACCAATAGTTTTGGGCAGATTTTCATACTAAAACTCAATTTATAGATTCAAGAACGTGTTGCGGCAGGAACGGGCATGTCCATTGGGAATATTCGACGAATTGAGAAGGAAGCAAAACAAGTTGAAACGAGCCATTCAACAAAATTTTCAACAGGAAACATAGTACCAACACTTGAGGGGATTCACGAAATTTGCGGAAATATATGTATATACAGAGTTGGGTTTTGGTGGAAAAAAGGATCATATCGTAAAATACTTATGGAATGCAAGCCAATTACACTGCGTAGGGTCGAAATGAAGAATGAGTCAATATAGAGAAGAAGAGATGACTATAATATGGGTTATTCATTGGGAAAAGCGCATACAGTAAGGGTAGATGGGGGACATCAATCAAATTACCTATATTTTATGGGTTTATCGTTCTTTTCAACCAAGATACAGGGTGATTCATTAATTTACCCATTTTTCAAATAATTATAACTTATGAACCACTCTATACTCTTTGTAATACCATAAAAAATGTATAAGTAGGTTTCGAGTCGAAACAACACCCTGTATATCAATATTTTGAAATTTTATTTACAAATTTGGAAAGACCAGGAAAAAATTAATAAGACTAAATGTATTTGATGTTTCCGCATACAACTTCTTTACTTATTAACTTGATCCAAATAATGAGGTGGCACAAATTTTTTTTCCCGAATGGTACTTTTCCAGCTTTAATTTATAAAATCATCACTAATTTCTTATTTTCCCAATTTCTGGGTCCCAAACCTATTGAAAAACGAGAGGACATATTTGGTGCGTGAAAAAATTATCATAACATTCGTTCATTGCGTTACATTCAAAAAAATATATATAAATAAATAATAGTTTCAAAAAACTAAAAAACATGCTTTTATAGAAAACCAGACTAAAAAAATAGAAAATAAGAAAAAAAAATATTAAAAAAAAAGCGTAGGGTGCATGGTATCAATATTTATATAGTATATTACACACCTAGGGCAGTGAAGTAAGAAATGTCTCAGATCACAGGTAATTGTTGGCCGTGGCAATACCATGCAACCCACGCTTTTTTTTGAATAAAATACATTTTTTTATTATTTTCTATTTTTTCAGTCTGGTTTTCTATAAAAGCGTGTTTTTTAGTTTTTTGAAACTATTATTTATTTTCAACTTTTCAGTTTAGTTTTCTATCAACGCGTGTTTGTAGTTTTTCAAACTATCATTATTATTATTAATTTTTTTCAACTAGTATTCTCCAATATTGATTAGAATCGGACCATAATCACAAAACTCACGGCCATTTTGGAGCCGCCATCTTGAATCCTCCAATTTTGACAAAATGATCATAATCTCCGACCGCATAAACTCCCACATACCAATTTTGAATAGAATCACCATTTTGGTCACCATTTTGAAGCCACCATCTTGAATTTTCCAATTTTTACAAAAGAATCATAATATTCGACCTTAAAAACCCCCACATACCAATTTTGAATAGAATCAGACCATAATCACAAAACGCGTTCACCATTTTGGACCCGCCATATTGAATTTTTTTATTTTGACAAAAGAATCATAATCTTCGACCACGAAAACCCCCAGATACCAATTTTGAAGCTAATCATTCCCTAATCACAAAACTCGTACGCCATATTGGAGCAGCCATTGTGTTTTTTTTTCCACACAAAAATTTCTTAATGCATTGTCACCGGAATTATGTACACCTGCCAAATTTCAAATCATTCGGACGTCTGGAAGTGGGTAAAAATCGCGCCCAAAGGAGTCGGTTACAAACAAACATACAAGTGAAGCTTGTAATAAGAGGAAAAATGCCCTTTCCGAAAAAAGCATAACTTTATTTTAAACAAAAATAACGTCGCAACAAATCCACATTTTAAAGGTTAAACATAACAAAAAATAAAAAAATTAAATTTTCTTTATCCGCGTCTGATTATTTTTTTAGCTAGAGCATCATAATTTCTCGACTCTTCTGACGCATTCTTGATGATAATAATAAAATCAAGCAACCTGTACGTATTGTTTGATTTAGTGAATAATACAAATTTTTTTGTATCTGATTCTTTTTGTTTATCTCAATACAATTTGTTGCAACGTGGACAAAGAAGATACGAACCAAATATTACAAAAATGTATAGGGTGGTTCATAAGTTATGATTAATTGAAAAGAATGGGAAAATTAATAAATCACTCTATCTATATCACGCCTATCTTGGTTATAAAGAACGATAAACCCATAAAATATAGGTTCTTTAGAAGCATTTCGGTGTCCTCCATCTACCCTCACTGTATGCGCATTTCCCAATGAATGAGCCTGTATAAAGACGAGACGTGCATTCACTTACACAAATAAAAAGAGCTGGAATGATATATTGAATGGTTCATATAAATCAATTAGGGCAGCGTCTCGTTATAGTTCATGCGGGTGGTGAAAATGTGCCTAGATAAGATTCAAATCACCAGTGGCGATAATTATTATGCTATAAATTACGAAAATTACAAAAAGAAGTTCTTAAAAAATGTATCCCAAATTTGCCGTCAAAAAGTGTTGTGGTAATTGATAATACACCTCACCACAACAAACAAACTAGGAAAAATGCCTACATCCCTCTCAAGAGAAGCGGATATGCAAAACTGGTAGACAATTAAAGCCATATCATTTGATAACAAGCTTCAGAAACCTCAACTTGGGAGACAAATATGTTGCAAAGAAGAATGTCAATTTCAATTTGAATAACATGAAATACAGTGTCAATAGCTTCTCAATTAATCAGTGGAAATCGTTTTGTGATTGTTCCAAGCGGTTCGAATCCAGATATACTTTGTACATATATTTCAAGATTCAATCATAATGAATGAAGGTAAAGACAATAGTGATTCAGAATAAATCGATAGTGTCGTAAACCTAGAAAATGCCCATTTGTCTGGAATTGAAATATTTACTGGAGGCACTTATATAACACTTATAAATGATGAATGCTTTATCAATTTTTGAATAATTCAAATGTAATTATTGTATCCCCAGATATATCAATCACATAAGGGAAGAACTTTTCCAATGATGTGAATTGTACTTTCAGATGAAATAACAGGATTACTTGTTGATTTCAAAGAAGTATTATTTATAAGTACCTTGCCCTATTTTTCTATAAAATAACACACATTATTCATCAATAATTTTCTTTTCAGATTTGATTCAAAAAATTGATTACTAATTTATAAGAATCAAGATACGTGTTAGGCAATTTTCGATTATAATTGTTTCTTTCAAACTTGTATCAATAATGAATATTTTTAGGTGACAGTTGGGTTCAGAATTCATTTATGAGTATTGTTAGTAGTGAAAGTTCTGAGTGAGTTAATGAAACTTTAGTTGAATTGGAACTTCCTTATTTTGTTTTTGATTCAGATGAGTAATACCTTCTAAAATAGATGGGTTTAGGTTGTTTATTCATGTGTACTCTAATATTGGAGAAATTCACCAAACTGTTATAAAACACATAACATCTTTATCCACTGATATTGAACTCAAACTATGATAAGCTATATCTTTGATGAAGGAGTCATGTAGCATTCAAATCAATTTTTTTTACAGAAAAAATAAACACTCATAAAATCGAGAACAGTTCACAAGCATGTATTTTCATGGAAAAAACAATTAACATATTAAATATATAACCAACAAACTAATATGTCAAATAAGAAAGCCATGTAAGTGTAATATTAGAAAATAAGGGACTTTGAGTCTTCTTCACAACGAATTCAATATAAATTGAAACAAGTACTTCTCTGGCAAATACCACGCAGAATGTTGAATGATATTCACCTGGAAGTCTATGCAAACTTCCATTGAAAATTTCAAGTTTTGTTTCTGTTTCGCTTGTTGTCCAGCTGCCATCTTCTTTTTGCATTGTTGTTTTGTATTTTTCTTCCCCTCCTGATGATCTCGTATGCTAGCCCCCAACGATCGTCCTGTCTCTGCTCACTGATAAGTTGTCTGAGTGGATCTGTTTTCGTTTTGGTGATTTTGTGTTTGTATGTGTTTCTCTGTGATAGGTATTCTTCTCTCTTATCTTAATTTTCCCTGTCTTGTTGCCAGGCCCTCCTTTTTCTGTTGGTTTCTCGTCTCACTTTTTCGAGTTCGTCATTCCACCAGATTTGTGCTAATCTTTTTCTGTACTCCGTAGGCATTGCTTTTTTGCACGCCTCTATGCATGCCTTTTGCAGATCCTCTGCTTGTTTTTCGATGTCTGCTTCTTTGTTTGCCTCATACTTTCTCAGGTGGTCTTTGTTTGAAATGTTTCCTACTTCATTTGTTATTTGTTGTGTTTTTGATGTCAATCCGGTACGTAATGTACTTGTGATCGCTTAGCGTTTCCTCTTTTTGCACGACCCAATCAACTATCTATAGGTTTTTTGATAACGTAAGGTCAATCCAGCTATTTTCCCTGCTGCAGGAGAAAGTAGGTCCTTCGTCGCTTTTGTTTTCGATCAAGAAGTTATTTGTAACTGCCAATCCATCAAATTCTCCCCTCTGTTGTTCGTTTCTGGACCTCCCCAGGCTGTGTTCTTGTTGAAATCACCTACAAGAATATTTTTTCTCTGATGCGTTTGAGTCTCTCCTTGTTTGTTTCGAATCTCTCGCCATCTATTTCCATTGGGTTCATCGTATACGTTGCAGAAGACTATGGCATTTGGTGCCCTTATTGTTGTGTTGTTATTTGTCAGGTCTCCTAGTTGTATTATGTCTGTGAGTTTTGCTTCAACCAGATTGGCTGTTTTGGCCTTGCCTGAATTTTAATATAGCCTGTTAGCCCTTGGTGTTTCCATATTCGTGTATGGTTCCTGGATCAATGCGATATCGTAGTCTCCTTTTGTCATTATTTCTTGTAGAAGTGCTGTGGCTGCTTTCCCTTTCCCGATATTGACTTGGATTATTTTTATTATTGTATTTGCAATTGGAAGCGTAGTTTATATAGCTTCTTGCTAGGTTTACTTTCCTTTTGTAGATTGGGCAATTCGGGTCCCTTGCTTCGTGTTCGCGTTGTGTAATGTTTGCCGTTTCACAATTCATGCAGTTCGGTTTTGATATCTGGCAGTTTCCTGCCTCGTGGGTCGTTTCTCCACACCTGTGGCACACTGTTTCCACCTTACAATATTCAGCTACGTGGCCGTATTTGTTACAGTTGTAGCATAATGCCACCCCTAGGTATTCTTTCACTCTACATGCGACTAGGTCGATACTCACCTCTTCCATGATATGATCTTCCTAAATATTTTTGGGGTTACCTGTATGGTCTGATTTTCCCTTCTAGATTTTTGCAGGCTCTTTTGTATATAACTTATACCTCTTCTTTCTCTTGATTACCGTCTTGTCCTTCCTCTGATTGTTCCACTAGTTGTGGATTTCCGTTGAAAAGCTTCTACGAATCCTTGCTCCGTCAGCCCTGATTCTACTTCTGTAATGAGTTTCACCATTGTCTGAATCCCTTGTCTGTGAGTTTGCATTTTCTTTGAGTTTTTTCCTTACCTTCTCGATTTGTTCTCTTGATTTCCCCTCTATTATGACTCCTCCGCTTGGTAGTTGCCTCCTCTCGGGCCTCCCTCGGTTTATGTTGTTGACAGGGTTTGTTTTATTGTGTCCATTGTTATTTTCGCGTCGTTATTATCATTTACCCTTACCATTAGCTCGTGTTTCTTCGGTGGGGAGTTACGTTGTGCCTCAGCAGTTGTGTGGTTCGTAAGGCACCTTGTAGCTTTTTGAAACCAATTTTGTATTGAATAACTCTTTTCCGAAGTTCACCTTTCACACAATTGAAGATATACTTTACTCAATGCTTTAATGGAAAACAAAAATGCAGGTTACAAGTGACAAAAATGTAATGGTCAAAATGCATATCTCAGATAATTTATAACAGCAAACAAATAATAAAGATATTATAGTTCTTCCGTTGATTTTCGGTTTACAAGATAATTCACAGTGGAAGCTTAATCAGCAAAGATAGATCTCGGTAGGAGCTTGGTCTGCAATTTGTCTAGTCGCCATGAGGTCTGGGTGGCAGGGCCGGACTCAGGAACGTAACTGGGGTGGTCCATTTTTCTTGTTGTCTATTTCTATTTGTAGGAGTTGTCATTGCTGCATACGATGCGTGAGACCTTTGTTCTTGGTTGTTTCGCCGTAGTGCTGGAAAAGCTGTTTGAAATGTTATTTGCTGCTGGTGTTGGTTCATTGGTAGTTGCTGTAGTTGTACATGTGGTTGTTGACCCATTGTATGAGTTTTGGGCTTCCTGGTCGCTCTGTCCTTCCACAGTTCTACTTGGCCTTTGAGCACCGCTATCTCTGTATTTTGGTTGCCTAACAATCTTAATAATCTCGTGAGCATTGTAGTCATGTCCTGTGTGGCCTTTCGTACTGTCTGCTGATCTGTTCTAGTGATTGAAATTTTGCCTGCGTTCTCCTTTACCACCGACTCGTTTATGATTTTCATTCCTTCTATGACGTCCTCCATGATTTCCTCGTAGTAGCTTTCCTTTTCCTTTCCTCCGTCTGCTGGCTCGTCGCTGCTATCCTCGTTTTCATCAGTAATTTCCTCTTCCCCTTCTTTACTTTGCGGTGGGCTGTATCCTATGTCAGTTTTGCTTGTGTCTTGTATATGGTTCCTTGTCTCCTGTGCCTGGAGGTGTTATTTGTAGTGCCGATCTTCTCGGAAAGTTTCCGTTTTCGTACCTCTGTTCTTTCCCGCCCGTGCTTTTTGTTATGTCATCCTCGTCGTCCATTAAAATTTAAATGTTTGTTTTGAGGCAATTTTTTTTTATTTCGTTTGTCGCTTATTTTTAAGCGACCTAGTACAGATTCGTTCTGTTTCAATTTATTGTACTTCAACTTTTTTTTGACCAAAATTATTTTGATGCGAAAATATTTCAGCGTCCACAAATTTTAAATTTTTCATCAACGTCCATGGAATTTCATCGACTCTGGTATGTTTATTTATCTGTACCCAGTTACAGAAAGAAACACTCCATAGTATTCCCCTATTTCAATAGGATTCTATCTCGATAGAAGTGGCCATGTGAAGTGTAATATTAGAAAACAAGTGCCTTTGGAGTCTTCTTCACAATGAATTCAATACGAATTGAAACAAGTGGTAGACCACGAGCGAAAAACAACTACTTTCCTTGCAAATACCACGCAGAACGCTGGATGATATTCACCTGAAAATCTATGCAAACTTCCATTGAAAATGAAAATTGATTGCAAATGTTTTTCTCTTATAAACTTGATCATGTTAAATTTATGCCAGGTCCGCCCTACAATCCGCATACCGGTTTCAGGCTTTTGGCCCTCATCAGTACGGAGTAGTCACCAGTCAGAGATCCGAAGACCTCTGGCCGAAGCGAGACCCAACACAAATAAAAACTTCATCAAGCTCAATCTCCCATAGGTACGCCTGAAAAAGTAACTTTTAACCGGCGGTACCTAGTGACAGAAAGAAACACCCCATAGTATTCCCCTATCTCGATAGGATTATATTGAATTCATTGTGAAGACGACTCCAAAGTCCTTCGTTTTCCAATATTATACTTCACATGGCTTCCTTGTTTGATATATACGCCTAGTCGGGCATACAGCCACTCCTATCGAGAATCCTATTGAGATAGGAGAATACTATGGAGTGTTTCTTTCTGTTACTAGGTACCGCCGGTTGAGAATAACTTTTTCTGGCGAAGCTACAGGTGATTAAGTTCGATGAAGTTTGAATTTGTGTTGGGTCTCGCTTCGGCCAGAGGTCTCCGGATCTCTGACTGGTGACTACTCCGAAATGATGAGGGCCAAAAGCTTGAAACTGGTATGCGGATTGTTAGGTGGACCTGGCATGAATTAAACATAATCAAGTTCATAAAAAAGAAACATTTGCAATCAATTTTCAGTTTCAATGGAAGTTTGCATAGATTTTCAGGTGAATATCATTTAACGTTCTGCCTGTTATTTGCAGGAAAGTAGTTGTTTTTCACTCGTGGTCTACCACTTTTTTCGAATTATATCGAATCCGTTCTGAAGAAGACTCCAACGTCCCTTGTTTTCTGAAAATAATATGTTTTTTTCTTTTTATCAATATTTTGTTCTAGAATATCTTTGAAGAACCATCCATAATCTGAATCAACGAATTCCAGTTGCTCTCTTGGACATCTTTTCAATGGTGGAACCCCCACATTTGGGTAATAAACTTGAATCTATCTTGCACCGTTCTTGTGTAAATAAACTTGTAAAAATGGAGGTGAAGAGTCTAGACCAGTTTTGTAGTAATGAAATCCAAATTCTTCGACTATTTTCATCTGACGCTATATCGAAGATTTTTTTTTCATTTATTGTATTTTTCACCTCCTTGATAAATGAAGTTCAGTTGGAAGCTCTTCAAACTTATAAAAAACCTCATCCATATTTATACATAAACTATTTTTAGTACTCGTTGCTGTATGATTTCCCGATATTGGTCGAGGATGAAAATGTATTGGTGTTTTCTGAGTACTTTTCCAATGCGCCCAAAGTCTCTGTCAGAGTCAAGAAAACTGTGTTTGAATACGGGAAATTGATAATCGACCACTGTGTAAAAGTTATCGGGTATTAAGTATTGGTGAAGGCAAATAAAGTTTTTATGTTGTCCACATGAATCCAGATGACTACCTGGTCAATTTCAGGATCCTCTTCTTCAACTTATTTGCGAAATCGTAGCATCAACTAGTTATTCATTGCTGTCTCTTTTGACAATGTCTTCCGTCCAGGTGAAAAAATATCATTTGTAACTGACTGTTTTACACAGTGGATACCAAGGTTAAACAGCCATATTTGTCTCAAATAAAAAGCGTTGGATGTGGATAATTTCGGCAGAAACTTCAATAATACTCGCACGCGAAATACAAACAATCCCTAAATTCAAAACCAGTTTGTTCAAGAGAAGCATCTCTCACACACCTACAAAATTCTACAACTCCTAACCTTCTCACTTCCAGAGCTATAATATAATAGATTCCAAAATCAAACTGAAAGCTTCATTACTTCAGAGGCATAGTGATTAACTGGAAATTGGCTGTGCTGAAAGTCTCTTGACGTTGTATTTGGAATCTCATTGATACACTGATTGATTAAAAATCGACAGTCTCAATACTGTTTGCTATCATATATCCATAGTTTTTTTTTTCACATATTTTTTTTCCATGGTTCAGTTGTAAAACATCATTAACTGACACTGTGCCCTTTCATCTTCCACTATCGAATAATTTTTGTAAATTTTTGTTAATTTAACATTTGTTATAATGACATGTATTTTCTATTAAATGAATAAAGACGATTTATCATTATTATTTGTCTGTTGTAGATCTTACGTTATATAACACATTTTCCTGTTAACGAATGGAAATTTAATGTCTACTTTTTGGGAATTCAAAACGAATTCCCAGTTTTCCTCAAGCTCTGTGCATCGCAAACAGTGGATGTTTGGATGACCAAAAGACAAATTGGAATTTGTTTCAAAAATATGTCTGTAGAGGACACCTTAACTATTTATTTGTCATCCAGTTTTCTTTCTTTACTCTAATCTACATGAAGCCGATGGGGTACTCTCATTAAGTGAAGGGGACAACTATTTTTTATTGTGATTTTTGTTTCTGGAATAGTGCGACTGTTCTTCAGGAGACTGGTTGATATGACGCACAATGCAGTTGACGACATCATCACGACGATTCTTGTGACGTCCATTCTAATCAGGCGGTGGAAGTGATTGTCCAAGTTTCAATAAATTTTGTTTCATTTCAACTCTTCTCCTCCAATTATAGAGAGCAAAGCGCATCTCTACACACTGGTATTATTTATCTGCCATTTGAAGGAATATTTGCATATTTGAAGGAATATTATTATGATGACATTCCATTGGATCGATGACGAGAAACAGGAAGAATTTGAATATTCTTGAAAATTAAAGTATTCTTAGAATTCATATCTTGTGCATAAACCTTTTTGACAATTACTTCTCCACCTTCAATGATGAATCAGTGCTGTTCATGCGACAGCACTCCTTTCTTCATGACTTTTTGTCCATAACCTTTTCAGTTTGCTATACATATTCCTCACCCGTTCTTCCCACTATTCCAGCTTTCTTTCGTTTCCACTCTTCTAGATTGCATGTTATTTTTCAGATACTTCAGCTCAACGTTCAGATATCACGTTTAATTTTTTCACCCCCTAACCATTCATAAGAGGTTTCTCACCCAAACTGGCTAGACTTTTCAATTCCATAGAGAATATAAAACATAAGAGTATTTACAGTTCAGTCAATATTTTCAAAAGTTAAAGACAAAATCCCAATTATAAACAGTAGAAACGTAATATACAGTATACCTTGTCAAAATTGTAACAAAATATACATCGGCCCAACCTCAAGATCATCAAAACATAGAATAACCTCCCAGAAAGATATGATCTGGCAGATCATGTCAACAGAAATATATGAACTATGATGATGTAAAAATATTAATTTATGATTTTCACACTGGTAAGAGAACTTTCCTAGAAATGACTTTCATATCACATGAAAAAATTCATATGATTGAAAAACTGATGTCAAATACCTGAGTAAAATTTATTCGTTTTTATTAGCCCTCGAGAGTAAAGAAATTTCTTCAGAGAAATTGATCTCAATTCAAGTTACTAATAAATCATCAGTTGGTACCAACATTCAAAATTACCAACAACCTTTTAGATTGATTGTTGGCAACCTCCTCTTACAACAGTTGGTAGTACCTACTGTCACATGTTGGTACCACCTACTATCAAAACATTAGCCGAGTAAAATGAATTGCTCTCATTTCTCTCAGTTTATAACCTATTGAGTATTTTTCAAGACATAACACAAGCAAAATTGTAATGTGTTTTGAGTACTGGACAATTCTAAATGTGATTTCAACTTTTAACAAGTTCAGTCAACGTTACATTACATGGACAGGATTCATGGCCAACTTAGAAATCAACCTCAACAAAGCTGTGAGTTAATGGATACATTATAGTCCTAAGGACACAACTATTGTAATTTTCTTCATTGTAGTATCGCTGAAGATGGTAATAAAGCTGGGACAAAGAGTACACTTTTTCTGTTGCTGCACACCCATATATATATATATATATATATATATATATATATATATATATATATATATATATATATATATATTGTAATGTAATGATATTTTTTCAAATATGAATTGTTGTTATAATATGAAAATTGCTAATAATTTTCGCTATTCTTTGTGAGCCAGATTGATATGATATAGATAGATATTTTTGCCCTGTATAATATTGCAATGATGTAATAATAATTGCTAGCTACGTCACTGTTCTCTCGTCACGTTGCTGCCAATTGTTATCATTTTTCTCACCACAGCTAGCACAGTTGGTACACCTCTTATCTCAGATAGCCGGTTCAAGGCAATTTAGCCACTACTTGATATGTCAAAACTCAATTTATTCAATGGTCGTAGGAATGATTGTTGATCATTGTAGAAAACGGACAACAAAGTATCAAAAAGCAATTATTCCCTTTATTCAGGAAGACCTAATTTTACCTGGCCTACGAGAAATAACTTATACTAATGTGAATCTACAAATATTCACGGATAATCATAAAAATAAAATCATGGATAGATAGACAGAACCTCACTTTTTCCTTGAGAGAGAAGTTTTCTGTCATAGTTCAAAATGAAGTGAAATGAAGTTCTTCAGATGTGAAATACGTTATTTGTGAAATTGTTCAGGACCGGATGTGCACTATTGAAAGTTTTTATACCTGGCTGGAAATGTCGGTGTTCAAGATATGCCCTGAAACTGGATCCCTTCTCACTCCAAGCTCTATCAGGAACTCCAATACCATAAATCAGGAACCATACAGATGCAGAAATCAGCTTTGGATACTTGGATATGTTGTATAATTAAGGTAATATGGGTTTTGTTCTTCAAATGTTGGAGTTATTTCATTTTTCTTTTCCAAAAAATGATGCGTGGCATTCCTTTCTAAATTTTCTTTGATCTCCTTTCGGCTTTGTTTTCTGTCACCTAGATACGAATTTTCCTTCCTCTTTTTTCATTGGAATTTTTGAATTCGCGCACCAAATTGTCACATTTCACTGTTTGGGTTCATCTGATATAATTTATATATACAACTATTTTTCCATTCTTATAACTATTTACAAATTTCAATAATAATTGCTTATGACATCACCACATTGTTATTCTCTCACAATTTCCAATTTTCCATATGACCATCTATTCCCTGATTGGCTATTCTCATCAGGAAGTTTGCTGTTCTACCATTGGCTACTTTTAGTTAGCTACAATTTCATATACTGTATGTTTCAAATTTATAAATGTGTTGATCACTTCTTATTCATGAAAATTTTGTAAATCTAGACTTTTTGTTGTCTTTTTATCAATTATGGGTTATAATCATTATGACAGTGTATGAAATTGATTGTGTTATAGTATTTTGACATTTTCATCTATCCATATTATACATAGGCTTACAAATAAATAGAACTTCCAAAATTATGTAAAAACAATCTCTTGAAACTAATAACTATTTAGTAATTATTCTTTTTGTGGGTTTTTTCCTTTTGAAACTTATAACTGGCATAACATAACATAACAATATATCTATATATATATATTCATATATATATATATATATATATATATATATATATTGTTATAATGGGTTGTTTATATGAATTTAACTTTGTATATATTTTTGTGAGAATTTATTTCATAGATTATTATTTCTGAATCCCTACCATAACAAATAAAAAAATACCTCCGGCTATTTAATGTTAACTTTTGCCTTTTCTAACCCTTTTACCTTATCCCAGCTCAGTCAGGTACGCCTATGAACATGTATGACCATTGTCTAAAGACACAACAATGGTATGAGTCCTTCCCAGTAGCAAGTTCCTGTAGTCGGTGTTGCAGGCATTGACACTATCTATTCAATGATAAAAACTGTACAGTGGAGAAAAGGTAAAGTTAGAAATTGAAAAATAAACACAGGTTTGCAGAGAATAATCGAAGTAGTTGACTTTATTCAGATAAAAACTTAAATATACCCTACTCTACGATAACTACCTCATACTAGCAAAACAATGTCAAAAAAATATAGTGCAGTTTGATGTTTGTGATAACGAAAATGTAATGGAGAATGTTTGAACGTATTATCAGTCTTTTGGGTATGGAATTTTATGATTGTTCAGTCCAAAACAAAATAACCAGTGGTTTAGAACACTTAAAGTTTTTTGTTTTTTTGTGAAAAGTTGCACTTAGGTGAGTTCAGTTATTGAATACCTTGTAGCTGCGTTTCAGTTGACGTTTCCAATCCTGTGGACGTATTTCTGGGATGTCAATGACAGCTCACCTGCACTCCTTCCAAGGATTTATTTTCTGGACCAGGTAGGTGGAATTTTTATTTTCTATGTGCTCCTTTCGATCAGCCTTTCAAGAAATCTTCCATGTTCGGCAATTTTATATCAGGTTTTCTTATATTATGGGTGGAAGCTTCTTTTCAAAGTTAGTAGGTGGCTTCACTTCCTTGAACCTTTTTCCATCTTTTTTAGAACTTGTTATCTCGATCCATAGCAACACTCACCAATTTTTATTGTTTCACTGATTTCCGAGTTTGTATCACTTCCTACCGAATTATTCGGTGTTCTAATTAATGTTAATGATTTTATGAATGATATCTAATTCTAACTCTTACATACTATTCACAGATTCATATAAAATATATTTTTTCAATTTCTGCCCTTACATTTTATTCTATATCAATACTTTTCCCACACAAACTCTTTCGAATCCGTTGGTGGGTTTTCTGTTCATGTGAATTGTCATACAGGATGTTCGAAACTCATCTATACGTTGATCTTGCTTTAATTCAATATTTGCCATAAATTTCAATTTTGATATTTTTTAATCTTGGATTTTTGTTAGATGTTGGATATATATTTTCGATACCAGAACTACTTCAGGAATGTTCTTTTCACAGACATGTATCGACTAGAGCATAGTGTAAGTTAAAAAAAATTGTAAAATAACATAGCATTAACGATAATAATAGAAATAAATAATAATAATAATGATAATTATAAGTTTAATTACTTTGCAATATTTCTCAACATAACAATATATTGTCATGATAATAACAATTGTTGTTATTGGCTAACGTTGTTGTTATCGATGATACTAATTATATTTTCATAATTTCGCCCTTTTTTCATAGCAAGCCCCACGTTATTTCACCCCGCGTTATGATGGGTTGGTTATTGATTTTAAATTTATATATATATTGTGAATTTATTTCACAGATTTTGATTTCTGAATCCCTATCATAACAAATGAAAACTCCGACTATGTTATCTTACCATTCTCTTTTTAAACCTGTTTTCACCTTATCCCAGCTCAGTCAGGTACGCCTATGAACATGACTCAGCTCCTTCTCAGAAGTCGGTTCTGTGATCTGTATTGCCGACTTGGCACTAACGATTCGATAAGAAATGCTGTCCAGTGGGGAAAAAAGTGTGCTTAGATAAAACACAGATTGCAGAAAATAAACAACTGATCGTTTTTATTCATATAAAAACCTCAAAATTGCCCTACTCTGCGATAAATACTTTATACTAGAAAGAAACAATAATATGAAATAGTTCAATTCGAATATAAGTGATGATTATTAATAGGAAGAATGTTTAAAATCATGGTCAGTCCTTTGGCATGGAATTTCGATGAATGTTCAGCCAAAACGATGTGAACAGTGGATATGACACTCAAAGTTATTGGATAGATATACGAAAAATGTCACTTTGGTGAGTTCGGTGATTAGAATACCTTGTTGCTCTTTTTCCTGTGATGTCTCCAGCCCCGTGGACGTACTTTTGGAATTTCAGCTTACGTGCGTTTTTTCATGGATTTCTCTTCTATTCCAGGTAAGTGGAAATTTTTGGTAACTTATTTCTCCCAGTTCTGCCTTTTGGAAATGTCTCTCGTTGAGAATCTTTCAACCAGTTTTTTCTTGAATTGTCTAATAATATCTCTTTCAAATTTTTGTACGTGACTTCCTTTTTGTAACTTTTGCCAATCTCCTCTCAACTTGTTTTCTCCTCCGATGGTAACACACACATTTTTTATTTTCTCACGGATTTTTGAATTCAGTGTCACTACCTACCTAGTTATTTGTTATTCTAATTAGTACTAATGATTTTATGAATGAAATCTAATTCTAAATCTTACATACTATTTTCAAATTCGTATAAAATTATATTTTTACAGTTTCTGCTAATACATCTTTTATATATGATCACTTTTCTCACACAAACTCTCTCGATATCCCATTGGTGGGTTTTCTGTTGATGTGAATTGTCATACAGGATGTTCAAAACTTATATATCAGTTGATGTTACTTCAAATTCAATGTTTTCTCCAAATTTGAATTTTGACATGATTCAATTTTGGATTTTCATTAGATATTGTTGGTCACATACTTCTGATAATAGGACTACTTCAGGTCTGCCCTCTTGATACATATACACCGACTGGAGCATGGTATAAGACTCTATAATAGTAAAAAGGTGAAGAACATTGCAAAACAACATAGCATTGTCGACGATAACTAAAATACTTAATAATAACAATGATAATTATAAGTTCAATTATTTTACAACATTTCCTAACATAATATATATATATATATATATATATATATATATATATATATATATATATATATATATATAATTAAAATAACCCCCATTTTTCAATCATTCCCAAAAAAACATTTTTCTGAATATTAAGCATCAAAAACTGTATCTTGACACGAATGTTCATAACTTTAGTTTCATTTCCAAGGCACTCTATGGTTTTTTTTCTTCGTTAAAAACGGCAAAAGTTTATTAGGCAATTTTTGTTTTGAAATTTGACTACACCACTGGATTCGTAGTCGTTATAAATGAAAACCATGAAAATTTTATACAAAAATATTAGTTAACAACGAAGTTACAACAACTTTAATTTTGGAAACAAAGTATTTGATTATAATTTTTATTTAGATTATAGACATATTTAAAATCTGGCAACACTACCGATACACGGTGGAACACCAATGAATTTGCACAGCGAAAATCCGAAGCCAATATCTCATTCCGTTCTACAGTTATAACTCCTGAAAGTATGGTAATGTGGGCGATTTGTGGTGAAAGTGATTTTGTAATAAAAATCTGACTACGCCACTGGATTTGTAAATTATATTCCTTCAAAATCATTTATCTGAGTTTAGGTCATGAGTGTATTCGAAAATAACAGAAAATTAAGAATTCATCTTAAAGTTTTGCAGTTTTGAATAGCCGATGAAAACGAAATGAACAGAATCAAGTTTTAAAGTATCAAAATTATTTATTCAATAATAAAACAGAAAACAGGACAAAAAATATTCTTTTTAAATTCTGCAAAACTCAACTGAAACAAGCTTTCAGAGAAGATATCAATAATTTGAGGAAAGCTGAACTAATACATTAGGCATAGGTATTGTACTAAATCAATAGTAGGCTGTGATTTAGAACACCACAAATCGCTCACATTACTATACTTTCAGGAGTTATAACTAAAGAACGGAATGAGCTATTGACTTCGGATTTTCGCTGTACAGATTCACTGGTGTTCTACTTTGTATCGGCAATGTCGCCAGATTTTAAATATGTCTATAATCTAAATAAAAATTATAATCGAATACTTTGTTTCCAAAATCAAAGTTGTTGTAACTTCGTTGTTGACCAATATTTTTTATGAAATTTTGATGGTTTTCATTCATAACGATTACGAATCCAGTGGTGTAGTCAAATTTCAAAACAAAAATTGCCTAATACACTTTTGTCGTTTTTGACAAAGAAAAAACCATAGAGTGCCTTGAAAATAAAACTGAAATTATGAAAATTTGTGTCAAGATACAGTTATTGATGCTTAATATTAAACAAAAAATATTTTTGGGATTGACTGAAAAATGCGTATCCTACAGGGGTGGTTCCATTTTAAATGGGACACACTATATATATATATAGAAATATATATATATATATATATAGCTCAGTTGGTAGAGCATCTGACCACAGATTTAGAGGTCGTGGGTTCGAATCGAATAATAGTCAATCTTGGCTTTTACTTTTTCCAGTTGATCAGTACCTATAATCACATCAAACTCCATATCTTTAACTACTAATTGCAATTCAATATTCTTCTTATCAATCTCCAATTTAAAATTTACATATTGTTTTGATTCCGCTAGTTTTTTACCATTTATACCCACTAAATTTGTTTTTGGCATCTTTACTAAAATATTTTTAACTTTCATGAAATCTTCTAAACAATTTTCTTCAATTAAAGATGGTTCAGAACCTGTGTCAATTATTATTTTTATTATTTTATTTCCTATTTTTCCTTTTAAAATCATTAATCCTGTATTTTGTTCAATTTCCATATTTTCATCATTCATTATGAATTCAAGGGTGTTGGTAATTTGTGTTTTCCAGCCTAACATATGGTTTTCCTAGCAAAAATTTTGTTTTGTTTGGCTAGTTGTGGGAACATTTATTTGATTGTTTTCCCCACTTGATGATACTTGTCCCTCTCTTTCATGCAAATTTTCAGCACTTTGGAATCTCCTATACAAATATACACGTCCAGTATTGTCATTTGTTTGATTGTTATTTATACCAGAATTATTTTGTGGTTGTCTGTTATAATAAGTCCTTTGTCCTTGATATTGTTGAGGGTAATTCTGATTATCGTTATTGTAATTATTTCTATTATTGCTATATTGTTATTTTATTATCATTGAAATTTTGATTTCTTTGATGGCCTTGATTTTGATTATTTTGTCTATTGTTATTCCTATTCCTATCATAATAATTATTATCAAAATATCTATTTGTTTTATCATTATTTTGGTTCATAAACATATTATTCTGATTGTTTATATTTCTATTATTGAATTGATTGCTTCTTCGATAATCATCACTGTTATATTGTAAATTCCTCTGTTAGTTATTGTTATCCCACCTTCTATATGATAATGACCTCTCTAATCTCAATAAGCATTGACTAAGTCTCTCCATAGTTTTAATCTCATGCATGTTTATAACTAATATTTCTTGTTCAAAATGCCTTCTGATATTACCCACTATTCCTTCCTCTCTCATAACGGGATCTAAATACTGTGCCATTGCAAACATTTGGATTACATAATTATTGTAATTCATACTCCTTCTTTCGTCAAATTTTCCAAATTGTAACTTGTCTCTAATACTTAATTGTGCATTTTCCCCCCAATATTGTATTAAAAATAGATTTTCAAAATCTTGAAAAGAATTAATATTCTTTTCCTGGCTATTAAACCATCTACAAGGTTGAATAAACAAATACAGTCTAATAATCACTTCCAATTCCTCAATTTCATTTATATGTCTAGTTTTATTTTTTATTATTTCAATAAATGTGATGGAATGTAATTTTTCTATGTTGCCCTCAAATTTATTATTTATTTGTATTCCATGACAATTATTGATGATTCTACTCTCTAAATTATTGTCTATTCTTCTCAATTCTAATAATTTCATCTTCTCTTCTACTTTTTTATCGAGCTCACTCATTTCATTTTTGACTCTTTCTTGTTTACTATTCATATCTAATTTCATGTCTTCTATTTTTTCATCCTGCCTTTCCACATGATTATTTATAGTGGATACTTCTTGTGTTATTGCCACATAAAATTCCTCATTGTGTTGTCGCATTTTTGTTTCTAATTGTTTATGCATTTCTAACAATTCCTTTTTACTTTGTTGAGATTTAGTTTGTATTTTGTTTTCCATCCTTTCGATATTCTATTCCATATCCTTTGCATTTTCTTTCACATTTTCTCTCAATCTTTCTTCCATACTCGCTGTGTTTTCTTTCAACTGTTTTATTTCATTTTTCAAACTTTCTTTCATTTCATTCTTCATATTTCCCATTTTTTCTTCCATTCTTTCCTCCATTCTTCCCATACTTTCTCTCATTCCATCATTCATTCTTTCTATTTTCTCTTCCAGTCTTGTTGAATTTTGTTTCATTTCATTTTTCATACTTGCCATATTTTCGTTAATTTTTTCTGACTTTTCATTCATCCTTTCTATTTTCTCTTCCATTCTTGTTGAATTTTCTTTCATTTCATTTTTCATACTTGCCATATTTTCATTAATTTCTTCTGAGTTTTCTTTCCTTTCATCTTTCATACTTGCTTTCATTCTTGTTATGAACTCCATCATTTTATGCAACTGACTCTCCATTCCTGTACTCTCCTTGTTCCTGATCGCCTCTCCCTCTACCTTCTGCACCTTCTTCCAAACCAACTTTCTTAACATCTCCCAAATCTATTTTTTTATTCACCAATATTCGCCTTACACGTTGGGACGCCAAATTGCTATGTTCGCCCAGTGTTGCGATAAATATTAAGAAATCATATATTGCCCTTACTTGCCCCACGTTGGGAGCCAATTGTTATGTTTAGATAATTTTTATAAAATGAATTTTGGTAATTATTTAATTTATTATTATTATTATTCTTGAAAATATTTTCGCACTTCATTGGGCACCAAATTGTTATGAAATAATAATGGCTTTTAAATAATAATTGTTGTTAATTTTTCCCCACGTTATTGTTATTGCCCCACAAATATTTTCTCCCTGTATAAATATTTTGATTTCGATTTTAATATACCTCTGATACTTATGTAGGCAATCTAGCTCCGCGATAGGAAGCCAATTCTTATATTGTGATATGATAATAGCTAGTTTTCTCGCCACGTTGTTGCCAATTATTATTACTTTTCTTACCACGACTGATCTCAAATGGTACGCCTTCGCCTCAGGAGTCGGTACTGGCAACAGAGCCACTGCCTGTCTAGATGTCACTCGAACTATTTTAGTTCAGTGTTTATAAGTAAGATATTGCAGATCATTGTGGAAAATAAACCAGAAATTATCAGAAAACAATTATTTCTTTTATTCAGGAAAACTTAAATTGACCCGGCCTGCGATAGATAACTTATAACTATGAGCAATTGACAAATTTTCATAAGATAATTAAAACAGTGATGGATGTGTAAATATAACCTCACTTTTTTCTTTTGAGTTGGAAGAATTCTTTCATAGTTCAATACCAAATCATAGAGTTCTTCAGATATACTATTTATTTTGTGGAGTGATTGAGTTTGTGATGTGCACTGAAAGTGTTTATACCTGGAACTGGAATGTCGCTGATGCAATACCTGGCATAATCTGAATTCCTGTTTCATCTACTCCTCTCAGGAACTCACCATTTCAAAAGGAACCATCCAAAATCCACGAAATCAGCTTGGACAAGTTTTCATGTGGAGAACCAAAAAGGTAATCTTGTTTTATCCTTGTTTATTTGGTGTCGAGATTATTCATAGGTTGTATTGGTTTTTTTATTGTTGAAAAACTACCTTCTCATTAATAAAATCCTAAATTTCTTTCTTTCCAATTTTTGTACCTGGCTTCTTTTTAATTTTTTTCTCAATCTCCTTCGCTTTGTTCTTTCATTTCCTGGATACCATTTCTGTTTTGTCCATTTCATTTGAATTTTCAAACTCGCGCACTTCCTTGTCGCACTTTTATTAATTTGGTGTCATTTTATTCAGTTCTCTAGCATCTAAGCATAATCTAAGCTCACCATTCTTTCTTACAACTACTACGATAGGGTTAATGTAATTACTGTTACTTCTTTCTATTATACCTTGTTTCACCATTTTCTCTAATTCTTCTTCAACTTGTTCTCTGTACTTATAAGGAATTTGATAGTTTTTTTATTTGAACTTTTCTGTTTCTTTGACTTCTATATCGTGTACATACTCTTTTGCAACTCTTGATTCATACATAATCAACTTATTATATTCATTTAACAATTCTACAGTATGAATCTCCTTCAAATATAGAAACTATTTTTGGTAAAATAACAAATGCAAAAATATTTTCTAGAATAGATTTGGAACACAGTTTTTGGTTGATATCACTACATGAAAATTCAAGAAATTATACTGGTTTTTGTATAGAAGGTGTTGTATATAGATTTTGTGTTGTTCCATATGGTTAACAATCGGCTTGTCCAGCCTTAGAACGAGTATTACATAAAATATTCGACAAATATGGAAATTTTGTTTTACATTACATTGATGACATCTTATTATATTCTGAGAATGAAACAATGCATAGAGAACATTTGAAAAACATATTTCACATACTAGATGAAGCAGGGCTTAAAATGAATATAGATAAATGTGAATTCTTCCAGCAGGAAATTAGTTATCTAGGTTACAAAATAAATGAAAAAGGTTGAGAGGTGTCAAGGGACACCCGGATGGAACGAAGTTCCTTTCGATTAGTTAGTGAAGGAATTGTAATAAAAAATATTTTTTTCAAGTTATAATATTTTTTTTTTATTAACAAATATAATGTAAAAACAAGGAATTTTACTTATTGTAATTAAAATAAATTTAATTTTAAATTTATTAGAGTATTGACGCGTACACTTGCTGAACACACAATAATGGAGAGATTATAACGCGTATGACTTGGTTAGCACAATAGTAAAGAGAGGTTATAATGCGTACTCGCTAAAAATACATGAGCATTTATTATTGTCGGTATAAAATCTCTACTCACCTAACTCCATCAGCAATATCCGGAACTTGTGCAGAAACACTGTCAGGATTCATTATTGTTATTATTTTTTATTATTATTTATTACGTACAAAAAACCTGTATACACTCAACAAAAATAATCTTCGCGACACCACACTGTTCAATGCGAAATAGACAGACGAAACGAAAATAACTGGCTTGCTTTCTATGAGAGAGAGAGACAGACAGAGAAACACGCGCACGCCGCACGGCTTACAACTACAGCAGAAAGTGTCGTAACAACTTTTGGTCCTAATTTTTTCCGTCTAGCCCCCTTTCGCAACGCGCGATAAGGAACTTCGTTCCAAAAGGTATAGAAATGGATCCTGAAAGAATTAAAACCATAAGAGAGTATGTCAGGCCACATAATTTGAGAACTCTTAGGGGATTTTTAGGAATATTGAACTATTTAAAAAAATTAATTCCAGACCTAAGTAATAAAGAATTATCATTAATATCACTTTTAAAAAAGAATGTTAAGTGGAAATGGGGAGACGAACAGGAAAAAGCGTTTTCCGAATCTAAGGACATATTTATTCAAAATTTGAAAATATTTCATCCAAACTATGATGAACCTTTTGTATTGAGAACTGATGCATCTATGTCAAGATTTGCAGGAGTTTTGATACAAGTACAAAATGGAAAAGAAGTTCCAATATCTTTTATTTCTAGAATTACTAAAAAACATGAAAGAAATTATACTGTTACGGAATTAGAACTGGCAAATGTTATATTTTGTATTACTAAATTAAGATTTCACCTACTGGGGGCAAAATTCTTCATTGAAACTGATCATGAAGCACTTATGTCAATTGTAAATTGCAAATATGCAAGTAATAGGGTACATAGATGGGCATTATTACTGCAAGAATATAAATTTGAAATTAGGCATATACCAGGAAAACAAAATTTCATCACAGACACTTCAACGAGAATGGAAAAACACATACTCCTAGATAGGTAGAAATAGGGATAAATAAAAAATTTAAAAATAATATAGGTTTGTTTTCTGACATTCAAATTAGGCAAGATAAATTAACAAATAAAGAAAAAAGAGGAACAATAAACAAAAATGGTATAACAATATATATATATATATATATATATATATATATATATATATATATATATATATATATATATATATATTATATATATATATATATACATATATATATGAAGATCATTAGCGAAAAGCGCCCCCTACAGTTCGAACCGAAGAACTATATCGCGTATGTTGGTTATGGAAATGATATATTGTGTGTCCCGATCTGAAACGTGGGGAAAAGATCTTCATTCAATTCTGATCACCCAGTGAAGAGCTACAGGGTGATACTTTGTTGAGCTCGATATCGGGACTAACAAGGTTACTCCGGGCTAAACTGCGTTTCGTTCATATGCTTCACGGGATTCACAATGATCGTGTACAATTTGTTCATATCAACATACTAGGTCCTCAAATTCTCAAATAGGTCTGGAAAATGAAATCAGTCAACTTTGTTATTATCCATCATAACCTTATATATATTAGGAAACTCTTTTCAATATAAATATAAAATAATAATAATCGAATAACAATGAATAAGGTTGAACAACGGATAAGTGATCTTTCACTTGTTTCGATATGTACAAACAAAATAACGTATCATCAAATAAACTTAATTTATTAAGTATATAAATATATATGGAAAATGTAATCAGTCGACTTTGTTATAATCCATTATTACCTTAGTGAGAAATAATTGGAATGTGGTGTGTTCCAATTGTGGTAATATTAGAATATTTCGGTATTTTCATCAATAATTTTTAGGTCATCGAAAAAATCATTTTGAATAAGCTTGATCTGGATACAACTTTCGAAGCGATATGATTGAATCCCAGATTTCAAACAGTCTTGTTAATATCACTCACTTCTTTATTTTGATGTGATGCTTCACAGATTTTGTGAGTACTTCGTGTATCCTCCGTTGGCGCTGCTCATCGTAAATGGTATTAGAATCATTGAATTTTCGAGACTCACTCTTCAGATATACTCTCAGTAGTTGAAATTGGAATTTTACGTTGTAAACTGCATGAGCGATGAGAGACGCCGGACTTGTTAAATAGTAGCAAGATATTCCACAATAAAACATGCTGATGATCCATCCAATGAATCCGATTCCTCCAAACCATTTTTTCATCAAGATATATTGAAATATGATTATATCTTCGTCATCATGAAGAGGGCTCAATAATAAACATTGTAAAAGGACCATGACTGATGATACGAAGAAAAAACATTTTATTTTCCTTATGTCATTCATGATCGTTTTCTTCATTTCACTTCCTCCTGAATCCATCGAATACCCATATTTAATGATAGTTTGGCCATTTTGAAATATTTCGTAACCATAGATGATGACAGTGAGACACACAGAACAAGACTAGAACAAAAAAAAATTGTCATAAGTGCAAGAACTGAGTATAACAGTGGATTAGGAGTAAACATTGTCTACTGGAGTTGAGTACTGCAATTTTGTCTTACGAATTACCTCTAAACTATGGTCACAACTCTTTCTGATCTTGGTCATTATGGATTTATACATACGCGATTTTGAAACATAATCGATTCAGACATATAGTATTGACACAACTGATGAATCTCACAGACAAATGAAAAAAACAACATTAATATGATACATATGAATATTCGGAGCATAAATCTGGACGAATTCAAATTTCTGATACATAACATGGCATCTGAGTTCGATTTTATAGTTTTGAGCGATACTAGAGAAATAACTGATCTGAGCCTCTTTCATATCAACAGATAGGACGTGATATACAATGAGAGTAATTATAATCAAAGATATAAGGTAGTAGCCTACATCAGATCGTCCAACAAATCAATCTGAATAATCAATAATATTTGAGCACTTGAAATTCATATCACCACAGATAAAAAAATACTATAATCATTACGGCATTATACTAGTCACCAAATTCGGCGAAGATGATCTTCATAGGTGATATATGCATATTCATAGGTGATATAAGCATCGATTTACTAGTACCAGATGTTAAAATTGCCGTAGAATAACATTTTGAATGAGTTTGGTTACCAATATGCAATAAGCGACTAGAGGCCAGAGTAATGACAAATCATGTTTAGATTATATTTCCATAAAATCTTATGGAATCCTGGAAGGAAATACAATCCCCTCAGTTCTGAGAACGCATGTAATAGAACACTTCACAACGATTCTGCAGGTCATGCTGAAAAAAGGAGTTGAAAACAAAACAAATGATAACAAATACCACCAGACAACATAGAGCTAAGAAGGGAATTCAAAATCTTCAGAAACAAACTGAACGCATCAATGATGAAAACTGACAACAATAACTATGAACAAAAAATTTATTGTAATGAGAATAATTTGGGAAAAAAAATTGTCAAAAAAATTAAAATAGACCCATTATTCCAGTTCAGTGGAGCAACTGCCCAACTCATTTTTATTCAACTCTGTTGACATGGAAGAAATCGAAAATGCACTAATGGACCTAAGAAGAAGGAGGCGGTTGGTAACGATATTTGAAAGCTGAAATCATCAAACTAACAACTCTATATATCCTGGAACTTCTAACTCATAACATAAACATATCTATGGATAAGACAATGTACCCCTCAGCATTCAAATACTCTATAATTACCCCATTGTTCAAAAGAGGTGATATAACGGGAACAATCAACTATCGGTCTATATCACTACTAACCCACTTATCAACAATATTTGAAAAAATGCTGAAAAATCGGTTACAGTCATATTTGAAAAAAATACAGCATTCTACCAAACCAACAGTATGGATCAAGTCTAATTTGGAAGATCACAGAATCATTGAATATCAGCAAAACGTACTTATCCATTTTCAGCGACATGCCGAAAGCCTTTGACACCGTCAGTCACCGTTTACTCTTGCAGGCTCTGGACGATATTGGTATTCGAGGAAATTATTCAAAACTATTTGAAAGTTACCTGACAAAAAGACTCCAGGCTGTGAGAGTCGATGGCGTCTGCTGTGGTATACTTTCCTTGATACTCCACCCTTCAACCAACTAGAAATCAAAGTTGACGTAAACTCAATAAATATTTTATCAAAAAATCTAAGACATATCACCCCTAGAGCATCAGAGGAGCGATCTTTGCCTGGGTACATGTTTGAAATTACACCTTCCCTCTTCAGAAGTCACACAGAGGAGATTTTTAAAACTAATTCATACCAAGAAGTCGAAATACCCAACAGACGACCTATACGAATAATTTCGAATACTAGACAACTATATTTCCTGTGCTCCTACAATAAATACCATATAAATAAAAATCTCTCACAACTTCCACGTCACAATTATGCTACTCGTCGGGAACACCATAACGTTACACTAGTGATGTTAAAAACTGTTTCCCAGAGATCATAATTTTTTTCGCACCAAAACTATACAATATCGCACCAGAAAATATAAAAAACATAACAAATGTAATAATATTCAAGAAATTATCTTCAACCCAAGATGCATGAGTATTTGATACCTTCTGTCAACTTTGTTTTTCTGTACACAAATGTGTCTGATGTATTATATTGCGAATGGATTTTATGATCTTACAATATTACTCTCGTTATATTTGTTCGTTTTACATTGTATTGTACTGATATTGCTTTCATCCTTATTGTTTTTAATCCAATTCATGTTTTATCTATACTACATTTCATCGTTCAGAAAATTTATTCACAACTTTTATTATTTATAAGTTAGTAAGTTTCCATGTCTTCTATATATTTTTGTAGAATAAAGTTGTTATTGTTATGAAATACTACTCATTGCACATTAGTGATTTTTATTTACATGATTTTGTTGTAATATTTTCACAAATTTTTTTCCATTTCAATTTATTGCATTGTGTATTTTGTCGTATTCAGCATTAATGTCTTTTTGTGCTTAGTGTTTCCCCTCTTCATAACAGTATTTTTTTCTCCTTATCATTATATAACTGATTTCATTCATGTCTTATTGTATTGTAAAGTATTGCATTATTTACTGCACAAGTACCTCCTTCACCACACTCATTCCTATATGCGCATTTCGATAACTAAGTTATCATCATCAGTAGGTTAACTACACTAAATAATTTGTAACAGTATCATACAATTTATACCTGATGTTTCTAATTAGGTTATTTTATACTAATTACTGTTCCCCATTAACCACATGAGCCACTAGATGAACAATTGGTATTGAAGAAAAAATCGATCAGCCAATTCAATGGATTAATCACAATTGTCTACCACATGAGGTTGATGTATATATTTCACGAAATCTCTCTTTCCGTTCACTATAATGCACATGATTGTTCATTCAGCTTGATTCACTTCTGGTGAATTCTGCTAAAAAAACAGTTCCCGCTGAAAACATTAGTTTGTATTCCTCCGCCATGTGGATATCGGATATTATGTACCCATGATAATTTTACATGAGGCACTTACTTTTGATGAATTTGAGTTTTCTGAGAAATCAATATTAAATATACCTCACGGTTACGGATTTTCCTCGGAGAAACAACAATATTTGTCTAAAACCTAGCAAGATATTTCTCACAAGTATCTATATTGTTGCTGAAGTTGTACTGTGAGACGGCAGGGTGAAAAAAAATTATTTTATGGAAAACCACATTTATTCTAAAGCATGAACATTTTTCTCCATAGAATCAAGGTGAGCTTCGATAATTTCCATGAATAATATTTTTTTGGTCTATAATGTTCACGAATTCATAATTAAAACTGGTCAGAATGACCAATCAATAATTTGCTTTGGATGAATCTCGAAACTAAATAATGGTGATCTTCATTTTTCAATGTCCTTCAGTTGTTTCGATTGTCCTCTGTGCTCAACACTATGGGCTATGAGCCTTCATATTCAGGTGAACATGGAGTCCATGAATACTCATGACAGAAAATTAAATCGAATAGCGGATAAATATTGGGGAAAAGTAAAATAAAACTGTCACTTTGATTACTTTTGGACGGTTTTATGTGAAATAATGAGACATAAAATATATCGAATGGTATTACCGGTCCTACTTTTTGGGAGAAGATACATAACAGTCACTTGACAGAGGCGCTAGGGGCATATAAACTTGAAAATTTCGAAAGGCATAGAGATCGAGTTGCACATCGTTGAAAAGGTAATCCAATTTTACTTTCAACTATGATTGTTCTACGGAATCACAATTGCATTTTATAGTTTCTCCCCCCGTTAACTTCTGAATGGTTTCACATAGAACAACGAGACCAAAACTATTTTGAATAATATCACCGATTCTACTCTTTGAAATAGAAGACAACGTGATTGCTCGATAGATGGCGCGGGGGCACATCAACATAAAAATTTCAAGTAGCTTAGGGGGTCAAATGGTACATCGAAAAAAATATAATTTAGTTCCCTTTCGAACCATGTAACTTTTTCTAATTATCTCAAATCTTTTTTTCACAATATGCATTTTGAATTTTGTTATACTTGACATCTCAAATGCATATTATTAAAAAACGTATTTTTATGAAATTGTTGGTTGATTGTTGAAAAGAGAATTGAGTTATCTTTTCAACGATGTGCCACTTGTTCCCCTTCTGCTATTTGAAATTTTTAAGTTGATGTGACCCTCCGCGCCATCTATCGAGCAATCACAATGTCTTTCATTTCAGGAAGTAGTATCGGTGATACCATTTAGAATAGTTTTTGTCCCATTGTTCTAAATGAAACCGTTCAAAATTTAACAGCCGCACATGATTCCATGATATAATCAATAATCTTAGGAGAATTCAGGGACTTACGTCTGTAATTTTTTTTTATTGAGATATCTTATTATGCCTGACTCTCTAACACTCATCCAAAGGGGATAAATACACATCAAAACATCAATTTCTCAATAGGAAAAATTAAATTCAAATGCAATAAAAAATTGACACAGAAAATCTCTGTTTGAACTTACAGGTAGGAATATTGCCCATAAGAAATGCACCCTTGTTTTCTCCGTGAGATAATCCTTCTGCAATTCCAGCAATAATGAAGCCTATATGAATGGATATAAATATAGAATGAAAAAACCTAAATATTGTTTTGTTCTTGGATTTGAATATCATTGGGGTGAAATTCATCAAAATCTTCAAAGAATCCTCTTCGATATGAAAATGAAAACAAAATTATAACATATCACTTGCTTTCCTTGGAAGTCATTTTTTACCGGTCATGATCTCCATTTCTCATTGGTAAATTTTTCTTTAGGAGATACTTTCGAAAACGTTTGATGAATGAATGCGGTAACCGCCTTACATAATTCAGTAGGATTCATTCGATTTCCATTTCATTCCAATTAGTCTGAGTATAAATGAAAAATTCACCGCGATATACATATTATGATCTCCATCTGATGTAATATGCTGAATGTCATGAATAGGCAATGAACCGTAAACAACTAAATGGTTTCAGGATGCATTTCCAATTGATAAAGTTTCAACTAATTCCATCGCGATTGATTGATTTTGTGAAAATAGTACTTATGTTATGTGTGTGTGTGTTATATTGGATAATATCATCAATATTGCTTTAATGCAATTTTTTGTAGAGATTAGTTTTCTCGTCTACTTCACGTGACTATTATCACTACAGCTTTTCTATACGTTCATCTTCGGCGGATGCGGAGGGTAATGAATACAAGAAATATGCGGGAATTCTGCACATGCATTACACACAATGAAAATCTAGTGGATATATCTTGGACTCTACAGAGTTCTTGAGAACAATGTTTTTCTATATATATATATATATATATATATATATATATATATATATATATATATATATATATATATATATATATATATATATATATATATATATATATATATATATATATACAGGGTGTAACTGAATAAGTGTAAAACATTTAAGGAGGTGATTCCTCATAAAAAAAAAAGGGGGAAAATTTTTTTTTAACCTGAATATTTGTATACCAAAAAGACACTTAGCCAGTAATTTATTTGGTTTACCCCATGGTTGTAAGGGGTGAAAAACGCAACCCCTAAAATTTATTTCCAATGTAACTTTTTGTCTTATTATTTGTTTACCATTTAAAAATTTATTTCCGATAGCCTGTTTCATTCTAAACAAAAAATGTCTCTTGGGTTTTTTGCCCAAAATAAACCAGTAAGCAGCAAAACATTATTTTACGAACAACTACAGAGATACATCGTCATAAATGCGAACTGGATTTATTGTTATTTTGTAGTTAGTACCTGCATTAAACGATTAAAGGGTAATAAACAAAACTAAGTTATTAATAACAAAACACACAACATGTAGAAATCATAGTGAATGTTCAATATGTCTACCTTCAAACATTACGCATGCGTCTAGACGTCGGCGCATTGAGCCATGTATTCGCTCAAATATTCCTGGAGTCTCTCTGATTACCCTGCACGCATCGATGATGCGGTTTCTTAAGTCCTCTACATCGCGAACAGGAGTACGATATACCAAATGCTGTGAATGGCCCCAAATAGAGAAATCGAGAGGATTGAGATCCGGGGATCGAGCGGGCCATTTATGTGGTCCTCCTCGACCTATCCACTGATTTGCATATGTTTCAGTTAAATGCTGACGTGCTACTTGACTAAAATGGGCGGGAGCCTCATCATGCATAAAAAACATATCCCTTCTGACGCCCAAAGGAACTTCCTCCAGCAGTACTGGATGCACTTCTCTTAAAAATTGAACGTATGCCTCACCATTTAATCGAGGAGGTAGAAAATGAGGCCCAATTAAATCATCCCCAATAACTCCGAGCCACACGTTAAGAGAAAACTGTTCTTGATGGCTAGTTTCGACAATAGCGCGAGGGTTTTCATCAGCCCATATGTGGTAATTATGAAAATTAATAATCTTGTCCCGAGAAAAACTACATTCGTCTGTGAATTCTATCGTCTTCAGAAAGTCACAATTTCTTCTAATCATTTCCAGCATCCAATTGCAAAATTCAAGACGGTTCGGAAAGTCTCGCGGTAACAGTGCCTGTACTCGTTGCAGATGGTAAGGGTATAAGAGTTGTTCCTTTAAAATTCGAAATACCGTCATATGATCAACATTTAGCTGGAAAGCAATCTTTCTAGTACTGGTAGTAGGTTGTTCTTCAATCAAATTAAGTACTGCTTCCTCAAGCTGTGGTGTTCGTATTTCTCGATGGCGACCACAATCCTGCGTTCTTTTGTCGAATGAACCATATTCTCGTAATCGTTGATGAAGTCGAGCAAATATTCTATGTGAAGGATGCTGCCGTTGAGGATACATTTCAGCATATCTTCTAGAAGCTTCTAACCCATTCCCCTGCGACAGACCGTAAACGTAATGCATATCAGCCATTTCCTCATTTGTGTATGCCATTTTATTAACAAGTGAATTATTAAAGTAACAAATTAAGAACAGAACAACAACACACAATTAGTATTAATTCAATTTCGAAAATTCCCAAACTGACAGCGTCATACCAATTTAATTGTCACTATCGCTAATAGCGACCTACTAGATAGATTAGTTTCGTATTTTCGCATTTATGACGATGTATCTCTGTAGTTGTTCGTAAAATAATGTTTTGCTGCTTACTGGTTTATTTTGGGCAAAAAACCCAAGAGACATTTTTTGTTTAGAATGAAACAGGCTATCGGAAATAAATTTTAAATGGTAAACAAATAATAAGACAAAAGTTACATTGGAAATAAATTTTAGGGTTGCGTTTTCACCCTTACAACCATGGGGTAAACCAAATAAATTACTGGCTAAGTGTCTTTTGGTAGTACAAAACGTCAGGTTAATTTCAATATTGTAACTTTTTCAGTGCTTGTGAAAAAAATTGTTATACAAATTTTATGTACCCCCTTTAAGGGGCTGTATCTTAACAAGGGATGCTCCAATGAAGTTTCTTTATATGAAAGATCCTATCTTTTTTTCGATGAGGAATCACCTCCTTAAATGTTTTACACTTATTCAGTTACACCCTGTATATGGATTGTAGGTTTTCTCAGGTATTGGTTTGTTGGGTACATAACCAATTGCAGGTTAAACCATTTTATTGAAAACAAAATAACGTTTCGCCTGGAAGGCTTCCAGGCTCCTTCAGATTTCAGCCAAAACAAATTCAAATGTTCAACGGTTGTTGGGTTCTTTTTCTCATTTTATTCTGGAAACCATTTCTCTGCTCATTTTTCATTGTAAATCAGGTGGATATTCTTGAGATGGAAATATCTGGTTTCTCATTTGATTGATGAAACAAATTGTCTTCCAACAAAGAGACAGCAATTGTTAGGAGTCACATTTGACACTGTTACCATCGTGCAATAGGCTTTGAAAAACTTTTATTTTTCGTGTTTTCTTATATTTATCACTGAAGATGGGCGAATATATATGCCCGAAATATGTTTTGATCCCTGTGTGGAAATAAAACTGTGGAGGCTACTTGGATTCTCTTCCCTTACAAATGACAAATTTTTGGTACCCCCATGGGTTCAACAATTTCTCCAATTTTGTTAACTATGTGTTGGATGACCTTGTGGGAGATGTCATATCAAAAATCCCTTTCAATACCCTATTCGAAAAGCATTATGTTGATTATTTGATCCTCTCTGTACCCGTAGATGAAGAAGAAGGAGCTTTATTTATTTTCAATAGTTATGATAACAACTCACAATTCACCGCATAAGTGGAAGTTAACCAAAGCATCCCTTTTATCGATATGAGAGTATGTAGAGGCACAATATTCCACGTACTGAATGGTATAGAAAAACCAATAGGTTTTGCTATTTTCATAAGTTCCCATTCCTATCATTCACCGAATATGAAAACAAATCTTGTCGAAGAGTTGAAAAACGTTTCTCATATCCTCTCAAATTTATTGATAAATCATTATTCAGCTCAGATCTCCAACCTAACACAACTTTTTTGATAATGATAATATCACCAACCGAATGTTACTTAATGATAACAATTCAAATTTTCAACCCCTGCCTGATGCTGTATATGTCCACAAAACACTTCCCTATATAGAAGAAGACATCACTGAACTAACAAATATCTTGAATTATTCTCGTTTCGGACGTGAATACTGTATTTACCTGAAGACGATTGCAGATACAAGCATTCGAAACGTCGTGGAAACCTTTCAAATCCATTATGACGATGGACGTCCGGAACGGGAGTAATCAAGTTATCACATCGTCTACAACCTTCAAACAAATATTTTGAAATCAGATAAATTATGTTTTGCCATTTTTTTTCTCAAACCTTTGCTAGTCTACACTGAAACCAAAACCTCCATAATGATTTTGAAAAATTCCAATGTCATATATAGTTTTCATTGCCTTAACTGTAACAAAATATATATTGGCCAAACCAGTAGGAATTGAACAGGTCGCATAGCATCTCATAAGAGTGATCGTAGTATAAAAAAAAAATATTGTACTTTAGCAGAATACAATATGAATTTCAACAACTTCAGTAACTCTGATAATCTATCGATTTTAGCACTTTTCATCAATAATGTACAGTATGAACAAATGGTTAGATATTTCTAACTTGAGTGTTATCTACGATTATTTATTGAAATTAGTTTCGAATGGAAGTTCTAATAGCAATGTTATTTCAAATTATTCCACAATAATATCATAAAAGATGGTTATTGACAGAACACATGTTTGTTTTTTTCGACAATGAGACCTTGACACATGACAAGTGACTCCTTGTCAGGTATTTTCTGTCTCCTCCATTTCATCTCAGTCTTGACTGAACCATGTGGTGTGCCATTACATAAATAATAAGTAGTGTAACTATGATAACAAAATCCCATGTTTTCCATAATGGAAGTTTATTTGGGTACTTTTGGTCTTGTGGTTATGATGTCCAGATACATTCGGAGATGAGCTCTTCCATAGATGGTGTATATATCTTTCGATTGTATCTTTTATTGACTTCATCACACATTACCCATGAAGGTGTTTTCCAGAAGTTATCTTTTTTATCTAGGATACCTGCTCTCCAAGACAGACACACCCGTGAACATCCTTGTCCAGTCGGCCCGCGTGACCATCCGTGACCGTTCGCGATCATCCTCGTGAACAACATTGTCCAGTCGGCCCGCGTGACCATCCGTGACCACCCGTGACCACTCCTGACCATCCATGAATATCCGTGGCCATCCGCGATCATCCCTGGCTTTTCGTCCGGTCGGCCAGCGCGACACTCCGCTTCCACTCGTGACCACTCGATCAACAACGAACATCCGTGACCGTCGACGATCATCCTCGTGACGACTGGTGACTATCCATGAACATCCGGGAGCGTTCGCGATCATCCTCGTGACTATCCTTGTTCAGTCGACATGCGTGATCATCCGTGTCCACCCATGACTACTCGTGAGCATCCATGAACATCCGTGACCGTCCGTGATCATCCTCGTGACCACTTGTAGCTATAAAAAAAATCTGAGTTCCAAGTTTCAATACTTGGCTTCGTTTGGATATCTCTAGTAATATTATTCAATATTAACATTACCCAACCAGAACTTAAAATTATTGGAGAGTTGGGTTATATGTTTTGATGACTTCATATTGATATACGTACTGATATTTCTCATTACAACCTAACCAAAAATAACCCAAATGAACCTTTCCAAGAGTTGAGTTCTGTTATTTTCTCCTGTATTGTATTGAGTCTTTTGTTCCAGCTTCCTACCATTTCAATGAACCATTCATTCCATGATTTTTTCCTTTCCAATTCTACAAACTCAGTAGTGCTATATTTATCTACAAAATACCTTCTTCAGAGTCACATTCTTCAATTGTTTATCCACATGGAATAGGAAATCATTCACTCATCCATCGTGCTTTCAGAATCAATAAATTTCAACATTCATCAGCAGCTATAGGAAAATGTGAATCCTTGCGTGTCGCAGGCAGAGTTCTCACAACTAAGAACCGAGTTCGATGGGAAGATACCGCAGCAGCTTTCGAATTACGTATTGAAAATGGCATCATAACTATTCTCAAACATTTCGAATAACAGCGGTCCTTAGATTATTGCAAAATATTTTCCAATCAGGTATACAAAACATTCTGAAGAAATATGAGGCTGTTAAAGTGAATACAGTGTTTTGTGGAGAGTTCTCTACAAATCAAGGCAATGACAAAAGTACCGAGTTCAAATATTCGAATACGAAGAATGAACCCATTTATCGAGACACCGACTTGACTGAGTGGTTCATCACCAATGAACGGATAACATTCTGACTAATTTTGATCAATTTCAAGTAAATAGTAGCGGATTTTTTTTTTTTTTTTTTTTTTTTTATGTTCTGGTTCCCACGAAAAGGGATATCCTGTAATGTTCAGAGAACATCGTGGGAACCTAGGGAAAGAAGGTAGGAGTTGGTGTTCTTCTTAAATTTCTGAAGGTTGTATGCCTCGGGGAACACCTCCCTAGGCAATGAGTTCCAAAGCCTCGCTGTTCGTTGGATGAACGAGTCTTTGGAAAGTGATGTTCTGCAGGTTTCCAAAGTGACCACGAAGGGGTGTGATGACTGAACTTGACGGGTTAATCTCGAAGAGACTGCCAAAGCAGGAACGATTGTTGATATTTCAGAAGAGCATCGCCCATGAAAATATCTATAAAATAGAGACAAATCGCCAACTTTTCTACGGTGTTCCAGACAAGTGAGCGAGTTTGTAAGCGAGGCATCACCGACGAGACGAATTGCCCTTTTTTGGACAGAATCCAATAGCCTCAGGATATGTTTAGGTGCCGCACTCCAAATATGGGAACAGTATTCCAGGACAGGTCGGATCTGTGCCTTATAGATCATAAGCAGCTGACTGGGGGTGAAATAGCTCTTGGCGCGAAACAGAAAACCAAGTTTTTGGGATGCACTTTTGGCAATGGACCTCACGTGATTTTCCCAGGAAAGGTTATTGCTGATAGTAATACCAAGCATCGATATGGATGGCTTCAGTGGTATGGTTACTCCTGACAAAGTTATGTTAGGCACAGTGAGATCGGCTTTTCTAGAGAAAAGACATGCTTGTGTTTTGTTTGCATTGAATTCTACCAAGTTATTAGATCCCCATTCGAGAATTGTTGCCAAGTCCATATTTATATTATTAACATTTCTTCCTCGTTCATTTCTGGTTTCACGGGCTGATATAGGGGCCCTGGAAGAGAAAGCGGTATGGAGGTACTATCATCGGCAAAGCTGTGTACTGGACATGAAGTTGCTTTCAACAGGTCGTTGATGTGAAGTAGAAATAGTGTTGGTGCGAGAATGGATCCTTGCGGAACACCAGCATTTATGAGTAGAGTGTCAGATGAAACTCCATCGACCACTACATGGAGAGACCTGTTTGAGAGCAAACTAGCAAGCAGAGAACACAGCTGAGGGGGCAAGCCATAAGACGGAAGCTTGGCGAGGAGTCCCTGGTGCCAAACTCGATCGAACGCCTTGGAGATATCTAATGCCACAGCTAAAGTTTCTCCATGCTTTCAATAGATAGCTGCCATATATGTGAGACGTAAGCGAGCAGGTCACCAGTTGATCTCTGATGGCGGAAGCCATATTGCCTATCGTTGACAATTCCTGAGTCTTCCAGATATTTCATGAGCTCGATGTTGATGGCTTTTTCCATGACCTTTGAAATAATAGATAGCAGTGCGATAGGTCTGTAGTTGCTAGGTAGGGCCTTTTGCCTTTTTAGGGACTGGCTGTACTCTTGCAATTTTCCAATTGGACGGAAATACCCCAAATTGTAAGAGTGGTTGAACAACTTGCAAAGAACAGGTGTTAGTTCGGGGGCACATTTCTTGAGAACAATCGGCGGGATTCCGTCAGATCCACAGGCTTTGTTGGTGTTGAGACCCAGCAAAATCTTTCTGATAGTACGTTGGCGAAAGGTGATCTCGGGCATGTGACTGTCAATAGGTGTAATGTTCGGGGGTTGTTTTCCCGATGAATCCAGAGTGGAATTTCCAGCAAATAGGTGCGCAAAGATATTGGCTTTTCCTGGGCAGTCGTTGCTAGTGTTCCATCTTCTTTGGTTAGGGAGGAAATGAGCTGGAAGTGAAATTTCTTCCCACAGCTTTGCGAAAGACCAAAATGAACGGGATCCGTTAGGACATTCAGCAAGTTTTGATCTTATTTTGGCTTTGTGGGCATCTTTTGAGCTTTCTATTGTCTCTTTACATATGCCTCTAGCCTCGACATATGCTGCTCTGGTCTCAGGGCCCGGATTTTTAGCCATCGATGGTATGCTGCCTGTTTGGAAGCCACAGCTCTAGAGCAGTTTCTGTTAAACCAGGTCTTATCGGATGATGTTCTTCTTTCGGTATTCGGTATGTAAGTTTGCATCCCCAACATGATGATTTCAGAAATTGTCTCAGCACATCGTGTTGGATCTACTGAAGAGAAACAAACTCTCTTCCATGGAAACGCTGAGAAAAACATACGAAGACCTTCCCAGTCGGCCGAATTGTAATGCCACATGAGAGTATTGTGCAGCTCGATGGTAAATGGAAAGAGCATGTTGTGGAGATGAGGGTGTGGTCAGAGTTTCCAAGTGGGGCACAAACTTCTATTCTATACGGGTCAGGATTGGTGGTGAGGAAAAGATCTAGTGTATTGGCAGACTGGTTGTTGACATCAGGGATGCGGGTTGGTAGCTCGACCAGTTGTTCTAGGCCATGAGTGATGGCGAAGGCCTCGGCTTGACGACCTGCATCATCTGTTTTGTTAGAGAATTTGAGCCAGGCAGCGTTATGTACATTAAAATCTCCCATGATTATGGTTTCAGCTGTTGGATGGTTCTCCTGAATGTAGTCCAGTTTGAGTGATAAAAACTCAAAGAGGTCGTTATATGAAGGTTCATTAGGTGATAGATAAAGGCAGCAGAGGAACTTAGTCAGTTTGGTATCAGATAGCTTGAACCACATCACATCAAAATCTTTCGGTTCCAAACTCTCTTCACGCTGGCATGAAAGGTTAGCCTTGGCGTAAAGGCAAACTCCACCTTTGAACCTGAATCGAGAATGGAGTTCGTAACCAGGACAAAGCATATGGACCTTGTTGGTGGACGAGTTTACTTGTGTTTCTGTTAGAGCCAGAATATCCGGTTTTTCCGTCTGTAGGTGATGGTGGACGTCATTGATGTTCTTGTTGAGTCCGCGGATGTTGCAAAAATTAATTTTTAATGTTGAGTCCCCTCGAGTACCTCTCGCCCGGAAGTCCGAATGGAGAGGTATTTTACTTCCGGAGTGTTTTACTCTAGGAGACTTCATCATTATTACTATTGTTCATCATTATTACTATTACCTGAAAATAAAGAAGGAATTGGGGAAAAGGAAAGAGGGAGACCGGAAAGTATCGACCGAACACTGAAACATGGAATGGTCCATTTCACAGCACACAAAGTCGATATGGTGGTATTTCACCGGGCGATGAGACCATCTTCCACCTACGGTTATCCTTTTAGTCGCCTCTTACGACAGGCAGGATTTACCATGGGGCTATTCTAAAGCCGACCCCATACGACCAAGAAGAAGATCGTTATCATCCATGTGAATATAAACAAGAGGGGTTCATCGTATATGAACCTACCCAAATCTATCAAGCTGTAGAAGTCATGTGTGGATATCAAGAATGATGATTAAGCCTGTTTTGCATGGAGCATCGTGAGCGCTTTATTTTCTGAGGAATTGAAACATCCATAAAGAACCTCTTCTAACCCCTATCATTCCACCATCCTTAATCTAACAGGAATTCAATTTCCAGCGACTGTTAAACAAGTTTCACGTTTGTAGAAGCAGAATGATTTATCTGTAAATATTAACATACTGAAAAAAAAGAAGAAAATCTGCCAAACACTTTCAACTTACCTAACCAAAGACAAGAAAGATGAAAATTTCAATCTTCTAGTGATCCAGAACCAGTACTCCAACGAAGATGAAGATCGGAAGATGATACTTGTGATTCTCTACCAATTCAGTATCATTTCGTTCAGATTGAAAACTTGTCTAGGAACTCGTCAAGGAAAGAAATTCATCTGTCCTAGTTGTTTCCACTATTTTTAACTATTAGATTCTCATTATGAGAGATGTGAATCAATCAACGAGTGTGGAATCAAATTAAACTTCCACAGCCAGGCAAAAATTTAAAAACAAAAAAACTCATCCATTTGTCATATATGCTGATTCAGAGTCTGTTTTGAATCCTGTTAACAATAAGGGTAAATATCAAGAACAGGTTCCCTATAGTATTGGATATTATGTTAAATGCAACTCTGATGATTCCCTTCCATTCTACAAGTCTTTCAGGGGCAGAGGTTGTGTAGAATGGTTTATTCGAAAGATCAAAAAATTCGCTGAAGATATAGAAACGGTATTTTTATGTCCGATTACAATGAATTCCCTTAGAACACAGGATAGGGTTGCTTCCAATGGAGCCACGTTTTGTCACATGTGTGGAAAACCTTTCATGACGATAAAAAAGTACGCGATCATAATCATCTCACAGGGTGTTATAGGAGCCCGAGCCATTGAAGTTGTGACATCAACTACAAGGATAGTCACATAATACCAGTTAATTAATCAGGCTATGATGCCTACTTCATTATTGAGGATATTTCTACAGGGCTAGAAGGACGTATCGATTCACTTCCTATCAACGAAAAGAAGTGCACCAGTTTCACAAAGGAGATAAAAAATAATTTGATCAATTTTCGTTTCATTGATAGTTTCAAATTTATGGGTGCTAGTCTAGATACTTTGGCTTCTTATCTAGATGAGTACAATATTCCCAAGTCTGAGTTCAAAGGTTTAACAGGAAAATAAATGGAGCTGCTTTCAAAGAAAGGAGTGTTTCCATATGATTTTGTTTTTCAAAAAACTCAGTTCCACTTCTTTACCTAGGCAAAAACTCAGTTCCACCTAGGCAAAAACTGAGTTCCACCTCTTCACCTAGGCAAAACGATTTCTACAACAGGCTATAGAATACTAATATCACGCTCAAGCAATATGTACATGCTTAACAAATATGTTCAGAGTTCGGATGTAGGAATTTATAAAAATATTCTGGTTTATATCTTCAGATATCTTGCTTCTGGCGGAGGTTTTTGAACAAGTTGTTTGAAACCGTATGGACTTGATCCAGCCCATTCAGAAGATATGGGACAAGATCAAAAAACAATTGATGATGTTCTGAGAGATTACAGAATCACAAAGAGAGCAAAAGGTGTGAAGGAGTTCTCTCCCCATAGAAACATCATGATCGAAGACTTTGTAGATTGTGTAGAGAACTGCATCACGAAAAATGTAGAACAAAAGTTATTCAGGTCGGAGAAATATATTGTCAGCTCTATAATACAAACAAAAATAGCTCCGAACCCGCATGATGACAAACGATACCTGACTCATATGGAACACTGCCTTGAAGTCATTAATGGATGATGGACAGTACTCGATATATACATACATGGTAGCATTGAAAACACTTGTGGAATATTATTCAAATTTCATTAGAATATTTATGGTATGTTGTATAGTGGAGTTCTCAGAGTTCTTCAATAAAACATGTATTTCCAACGATGTCTTCCATTTCATAAATTATTCTTCAATATATCGTCATCCTTCAAACCACACAAAAACACATATATTATATACACTCTTATATTTTCACATTCATATGTTTTTTTTTACACACTTAAATTTTTCAAAACTATATTATATCCATAAAAGTCTTCATAGTACCACAACATCCATCGTCAGTCTACAACACGAGTCGGGTCTCCTTTTCATCTAGAACATCCACTTTCATCCAGAGTATCATATTTGTCCAAATATTCCACCAACTCACCAAGGTATATGAAAGAAACTTTCAAAACTACCAATTAACATCATTCTGTAACAAGAATACCTATATGTTTCCAATATGATCTAATTGCACAAAATCTGTAATCATCCAATCATTGCTTCTCTCCCCATATCGAAACAGATGTTCTGTCTCAACCTCTCAAGATACAGAATTTAAAAAAAAAATGCCAGGAATGCCGTCCAATAAAATGTATTTATTCAAAATTTCCAGATTAATAATATGATTTTTCTACTATATTCAGCAAAAACAACAATATTAGTCAAACATCAGTCATCTATCAACCACAAAATGCTTATCTAATAAACCAACAGAAATACCTGACACATATATCGCTACATTGATGCATTGATCTAATTAGTCCAATTAACACACTATTAAAGTTGAAATACACGTTTTCCTTTCATCTATCTATATTTCAATTGAATTATACCCGAAAAGTATGCTTTGAGTACCCTCATCATGCACTAATTCAAAATAATTTTTTCCCATATCCGTCTCAGAACTCCCCTCAATCTATATCGAAGCCATAATATGTTTCAAACCCTTTTCAAATAAAAAAAATATGTAACGGGAATATCTAAAAGTATATATTGCTAATATGATCTGATTTACAGTTCATCGATGTCATTTGTACTAGATTAATCCAAAATATTAATCAAACAACAGTCATACATCAACCCCAAAAATGCTTCTGAAGTATCTAATACAATAACAGAAATACCGAGGTTTTTGGACAATTCAGGGTAAGTTTTTTGAAAACGTAAGGACCATTACTATACTCTACCGGGGTACTCGTGGGGCCGTTTGTTGAAACATACAGGCATTGATTTGGAATTACTCACAGACATCGACATGATACTGTTCATTGAGAAAGGAAATGGAGGAGGGTTGAGTCAATGCTCCAAACGAAGAGCAACTGCAAACAACTAATATATCCTGATTATGATTCAACTGAACAAGACACATATTTATTATACAAAGACATTAACAATAAATACGGACTCTTCCATATGGGGGTTTCGAACATATATTGCTGAAACTGGTCTTATTACCACAATTTGCATATCATCAGAGTACTTTCACACGTTTTCCCCTTCATCTATCCATATTCAAATTGAATTGAACACAAAAACGCTGTTTGAACAAAAAAATCATACATTTTCACGAATTTAAGTATTTTTCAATATACATTGCGAATGTGCTCTAATTACGATAATAAGGCATGAATTCAAATTTATTTTTCACTAAAAGCATGCAGAACACCACAATGATTGACAATTCAATAAAGAAAACACCAAAATCTGTTCAAAAATACGAAAAAATACCAACAAAAATTATTAGGTCGTAGGACGGACCTGAAAAAATGGCAATAAAAACTGTCAAGATAAAGTTATTAATGATGTCTATCCAAAATGATGTCTATCCAAACCTACTGTACTTTTTTATGGTCTGTCATGAAAGATTCTTCATACATATGACACTTCTCTTACATGTGACAAAAAGTAGCTATACTAAAAATTCTTTTTTCCTGTGTTGTTAGGGAATTCATTAGAATCGGACATAAAAATACCGCTTCTACATACTCAGCGAATCATTTGAGCTCTTTAATGAATAATTGTACACAACCTTCGCCCTTGAATGACTTGTGAAATAATAGAGAATAATCATGGTTGCATTCAACGTATTAATCCAATGTAACGCGTTTTTCTAGGGTTGGAAATAATAACTATTATCCCTAGAATCGTTAAGTTATTCATGACGTCAAGATACTCATTCAAACTTTTTTCAAACTCAACTTTCACCCTCGGGCACCAGATTTTATGGTTGTTCACTCCACTAACCATGGGTAGCAACAGATGGAGATACGGATGTCTAGCGGTCTGGTCTTCTGACTTAATTGAAATATCCAAAGGTCTGTAGGCTTTGATTACAGTCGGACTATCTCGATCCTAACTCGAATACTATTCTGATTCTATAGTTTATATTCCTGAAAAAGTAAAGATACCTTTCATAGAAGCTTCCAAGTGTAACCATAATATAACAATTTTATTCAAACTTCATCTTATTCACAATTTGAATTTATGACACAAGGTTATGAGAACTTCTAAAAATATATGCCATTCACTAAATTGAACAGATAAACTCATCAATTCATGAGTTTCGACAATGAACATAAACTAGAACACCTCTATTGAATTTGATTACACCATCCCTTTGTGATATGATAGCTATATCTTACTTCGTCACCCCGGAGACCGGTTTTTTTATTTTTCAAATCAAAGATCAGAAAGTAATTTCTCTGGAGGTTTCGTGGGAATTCAATTCACCCAATTTAACTTTATGAATTTATAAATTCGTCTTAAAACTTCACTTCGTAATCATTACTGTGAGCTTGAGTGCATCACTTCAATATCTCGAACGGCCCTTCTATGGTGTTATCACTCTCCTGATTCACCCCTAACTAAGTATCAACTTGGCAGGAGGCAGTTATATTACTAATTATATTCACCATCACTTAACCTTTGGAAAATTCAAGGATTTTATGAAACCACCTTCATGAACTTCATTCTGGATTAAAATGCCCTTATATCTGTTAGCAGTAGTCTCATCGTGATTTCAAGATGGAGAACGTTACTCAGCAAGTATCTGGAGGAAAACAAAAACAAATTGTTACTTGTGGTCTGATTCATCAGCGATCCTACTGATCTCGTACGGCCTGGCATCATAACTTGAGCAGTTAGGAAAATTGACATATTATTCCCCCCAACAACACTCAAGAACGTAGCTCATGGCACTGTGTGATCAAATGGTTTATAGATTTGGCAGATGAAAAATTCAATGAACCTGGTCCAATCGACCTGCTCATTGGAGCTTCTATTTTTTGATATTTGATTTATATCGGACGTATAAATTTACTCAATAATCATACAGTTTTAGAAAAACAAGGCTTGGTTGGATATTGTCCGGACCTCTGCCAATGTCATATGCAAATACTTCAAGTTCAGTGTGTAAACTTACATAACAGAACGATAATATTCAAGATTTGTTAGAGCGCTTCTGTAAAATAAAAGAATGTCAAACACTAGTGAAATATTCTCCAGAAGAAGCAGAATGCGAAGAACATTTTATTAAAACCACAGTTCGCAATGAATCCGGTAGATTCATTGTCAGTTTGCCTATTAAAGACAACATAAAACAACTTGGTGAGTCTTTTGACACAGATCTCAAGAGGTTTTATGCCATAAGAATGAGGAACTCGGACATATTCCAAATTGAATACTAAAAATGATTCATTTAGAAATTTGACATACTATTTACCTCATCATGCGGTACTGAAACTGGCCAGTACTACCACAAAGCTCCGTGTCGTTTTTGGTGGTTCGGCAAAAACTTCTAGTGGGATTCCACTGAATGATGTTTTAAAAGTGGGTCCTACCATTCTGAACGATTTGTTTACAATAGTGACCAGATTTCGAACCTATCAGTATGTGTATGTGAATGGTGATCATACAACCCGATCAACGTGATTTGCAACGCATATTATGGCGCTCTGATTCATCTCAAGAACTAGGTCACTATCAATTGAACACAGCCACTTATGGTACTGCCAGTACTTTATTTCTTTGTATTCGATATTTATTTCAATTAGCTATAGAAGATGAATCAGAATTCCCTCAAGTCAGTTAAATTATCAGGTCCAGTTTGCATGTAGATGACTTGCTGACAATTCTGTTCAAAATGGAAAACAAGTTTAATCGCAACTCACTCATATTTTGAGCTCAGCCGGTTTCAATCTTAGAAAATTTGTCTCAAATAACTGTGAACTTCTAGAAGAAATTTCCGGAGTCCAATCTCAATCATCACAAACTTTTATTTCCGATGACAAAGTCACAGAAACTCTGGGTTTAACATGGAACTCAGTAGAAGATATTTTCAAATATAGTGTTAGTCATGATCAAGCATCAAATGTCACAAAGCGCACAATACTATCATTGGCGCAAATTTTTGACCCTTCAGGTCTTATTGGTCCTTGTACTATCAAAGCCAAAATTATTATTCCAAAGCTTTGGGGACTAGGTCTTCATTGGGACGAAAGCCTTCCTGTCACTTTACATTATTCATGGCTCGAATTTTCGAGTCAAATACTTCATTTGAATTCAGTAAACATGCCTAGACATATTATTTGTCCCAATCCTATTTCCATTGAATTGCACTGTTTTGGAAATGCTTCAGAAAGGGCCTATGGAACTTGTTGCTATCTGCGATCAACTGACCAATTCAATAAAATTCATGTTCATTTAGTTTGTGCAAAGTCCCGAGTGGCGCCGCTCAAAATGGTAACACTACCCAAGCTCGAACTCTGCGCACCTCTACTAGGTATTCAACTTACTCTAAAGGTACTTCAAGCTATTCCTAACAATATCGAATACATTCATTATTGGACTGACTCAACTATTGTATCAGCATGGATTAACACTGAGCCACATCAACTCAAGACGTGTCTAATCGAGTCACAGAAATACAGCAATTTTCAAATAAAAATCAATGGAGTCACGTTTCCTCTGAATCAAATCCAGCAGATATCATATCACGAGGTCTCAATCCAAGGGAATTGATAGAATGCAAAATGTGGTGGACCGGTCCTGCTCGGATGTCCCAAGAGAAATCTTTCCGGTCCAGAGCTTATATTTTGCGCAATTCAAAAATTCCTGAGCTCAAGAAAACTGATCTCAGTCTAATATCAGTGATAGAAACCCAAGATATCAACATCATTGATCGTTTTTCCTCATTCACAAGACTTCAAACAGTCCTAGCTTATTGCCTGCGATTTGCAAACAACTCAAAAATCTCAAAATCCTGAAGCTCGCCTTACAGGTCAATTATCAAAAGCAGAAATTGACAATTCCGTTGATACAATTTGTAAATTATTTCAAAGAAACTCATTCCCAATGGAGTTGAAATCACTGAGAAAATCAAAGAACATATCTCCAAATAGTAAAATTATGTCATTATATCCATTCTTGGATAATAACGATTTAATCAGAGTAGGTGGAAGACTGAAATATTCCAACATTTCATATAACCACAAACATCCGATTTTATCATCACATCAGGGTAATTTTACGAAATCGATAATTTTGAATGAACATTTAAGGCATCTTCATGCAGGTGCTCAAGCCACTTTGGCGGCTGTTTGATCAAATTTTTGGCCAATCAACGGACGTAGTGCCGTTCGAGAAGTTTTTCGCAAATGTGTAACTTGCTTCAGGTCTAAACCAATAGAAAGTCGATATCAAATGGGAGATATTCCACATTCACGTCTACAACCGCAACGCCCGTTTGCGACAACCGGCACAGACTTTGCTGGCCCATTTCACATCAAAGATGGTAAAACCAGGCGTAGAAAAATCGTCAAATGCTATTTATGTATTTTTATATGTTTTGTTACAAAGGCGGTTCATTCAGAGCTATCTGACAATCTTTCTTCGGAATCATTTTTAAAATGCTTAACAAGATTTGTGGCAAGAAAGGGTGTTTGCACCAACATTTATAGTGATAACGGTACCAATTTTGTTGGTGCTGAGCATGAATTGAAAGTTATTTTATCAAATCTCAAAGATAATAATCACTTCAATGAATTTCTTACTTTAAACAAAATAAACTGGCATTTTTCACCTCCACATGCTCTCAACTTTGGAGGTCTCTGGAAAGCGTGTGTAAAATCCGCAAAATTTCATTTGAAAAGGATTGTTGGTAATGCCCACTTGACTTTTGAGGGCCTATACACAGTGATAACTCAGGTTGAGGCAGTCCTCAATTCCCGACCATTATCCCCACTGTCCAACGATCCCAATGATATTTCCCCTTTAACACCTGCACATTTCCTAATTGGCGAACCATTAACTACTCTACCTCAAGATGACGTCAGAGACATTGCAACCAACCACTTATCCCATTTCAAAGATATTCAGCGACAAATACAACATTTTTGAAAAAGATGGTCGTATGAATATCTGAACCATCTTCAAGAGAGAACAAAATGGCGACAACCTTACCCGAACCTCGAAATTGGACCATTGGTTCTTCTTAAGGACGACAATACAGCACCATTATGTTGGAAAATGGGCCATATCATTGAAGTGTTTCCTGGTAAAGACAAAATAGTTTGGGTAGTGAACGTAAAAATAGCTAATGGAATTTTGAAAAGACCAGTGTCTAAAGTTTGCGCTTTACCAATAAACTCTTAAAAAAAACAGTTCTCATTTAAAGACATTCATATGTATTGTTTTTGAAAGCCGATCCTTCCAAGGGGGGCGGCGTGTACTGTATCTTACTGTATAATATTATTTGCTTTCCAATCTGGCTCACTCGATTTGGTCAATAGACAGAAAGATGGAGAAAGAGCAAGGGGCGAATTACAAGAAAAGAAAAACAACGTCTGTCATCAATTCGTCATTATAAGTCATCATTTATTCATTGTCATTGTGATTTACGAGATTAAATATTCGTATTGTGCTGTCTCACATTCATAATCAATCAATCATTATTTTTGGGCTAAACAAACATAGAGAACACTTGACACCGGAACACATCTGTAACGTACTAAAGGAACTATTGGAAGTTGACTTATCTAAAGCTGATTTCAAGGATATCTACCCACTGGGAAAAAAAGATAACTGCCCAGTGAAAATTGAATTCCTCTCCCAATACGCAAAAAAAACACGTCCTGAAAAATTGCTATAAACTCAAGGGCAAACAGATTTCCATAGTTCATGACCTGACTAAGCAGCAGAGAGAAGAGCACAAAATCCTCAGGAGACATTTATTCCTTGCTAAACAAGATCACAACGAATGCTTCATCAAGGGTAACGAGCTATTCGTAAACGGCGTAGCCCATAACCCTGAAGAACTGACTGAATCAGAAAATAGCAGCACCACTCCAGACCCCCCAAAAAGTGCTCCGTCAACACCAAATACATATCAAGCAGAAAAACCTACAGGAGACACACACACACACTCCCAGAGGAATAAAAAATACTGTGGAGAGAGTACCCGATCTATTCCAAAAGCAATCACCATCAAATAAAAATGGAAACTTCAAACCTGAAACGTCAAAATTCATAAAATCCACGAAGAATACCCACAAAACATATGCGATTTCACAAGAACCCAAGGCTAGAACCAGATCTATAACCAAAATGAACTAACCCCATCAGTCACATTTTCTATTGTCAATGTGCTAGTACTAGTCATATTTTATTGATAATGTACCACACAATTAGTGTTTTTTTTATGTAAACTTCTGACTTACATTAGCTGTGATGGACCCGTATATAAGAGACTTTGAGATAAAATCAATTGAAACATTTTCACTGGGCAATATTCAAGAGTGTAAACAGGTTCTCCAAGTTAATAGCTCTAACAATAATTTTAAAGTAATACATAACAACATAAGAAGTATACACAAAAATCTGGACGAGTTCAAAATTCTCCTACATGAATTGGGCTCAGATGTTGATTGCATAGTACTAACGGAAACATGGATTATCGAGAAAATCAAATTGTACAGCTTGGATGGTTATGAAATGATATATAATAACAGCAAATACAATCAGAACGATGGGACGGTAATATATATCAAAACAGGGATACACTACAGACATTCCAACACACTCTTGAACAAGTCTACGGCGACTAAAGTAGAAATTAATCTAGGCAATGGAGAACATGTGATACTCACAACTATATATAGATCCCCATCAACAGACATACAAGTTTTCAACACTTACCTTCAAAATTACCTAGAAACTAATGATAACAATACCGAAAACTATCATATATTTCTTGGAGATCTTAATATGAATCTACTAGAAAAAAGTGACAATACTAACGAATATCTCAACACACTGAACGAATTCGGATACATTTCAACCATAAATTCACCAACTCGGGTACACAAGAACCATAAATCTTGTTTAGATCACATCTTCATCAAAACAAAAAATGACACCGTAGATAGAATACTACCATTAGTAATAGAAACAAACATCACAGACCACTACACAACTGCATTGCAAATAATCATTGACAGACCAAGAGGGACATCTGGACCCACAACAGAAATCAAACATATAAGTGAGACTAAACTAAAGGCACTAATCAAAACAGTATCCTGGAATCAGGTATATTCAGCAACAGACCCCAACACCGCAACTGAACAACTTGTTGATAGACTTGCGAAAACTATCCAACAATGTACGGTAGTGAAAAAAGTCCGCCGGAAATACTCAAAAATCACGCCATGGATAACCAATGCTCTTCTCAAATCAATAGACACTAAAAATAAAATGGCCAGGAATCTCAAACGAAATCCCACTAACAATGTTCTCAAGGAACAATATAAAGCTCACAGGAACAAATTAACCACCTTGATAGAGAAAACCAAGTATAACTATTATAAAACACAAATTAATGCAAATAATACAGACAAAAAAAAGCTATGGGAAATAGTCAACAAACTGAGTAAAAATAAACGCGGGAATCATGAAATCAAAACAATAAAGAATCTAGCAGGTGATCTTCTAACTGAAAAAAAGTAATAGCTGACGAGTTCAATACCAGTTTTGTTAAAATGGGAGAAACCCTAGCTAACAAAATAAAAAGTGATCCCAATTACGAACCTGATCGGCTATTCACTCTTAACTCAATGTTTTTGTCTCCAGTCGATGAACATGAACTGAGAGCAACTGTCAAAAACCTTAAAACAAAAAAATCGGCTGGATCGGACAACATAAGAGCCGAAACAATTAAAATAATAGTGGACGACATCATCCATCCACTATTATACACCATAAATTACTGTTTTAATGAAGGATTGTGGCCTTCTGTTTTTAAAGATACCTTGGTGATACCAATTTATAAAAAAGGCGACAAGACTGACGTGAATAATTATAGACCGATATCACTGATAACCCACCTGTCAAAAATATTCGAAAAATTACTTAAAAACAGACTGCTATCGTACCTAAATAAGTTTCAGCTGATATCTAAAAAACAGTATGGATTTCGCGAAAAGATCTCTACTCAAGATGCCATTACAAATTTATTAGAAAAAGTCCACTCGTCTTTGGACGTTGGAAAGCCGTGCCTATGCATATTTATAGACCTATCTGAAGCTTTCGACACGGTGAGTCACGAATTACTTTTACAGTCACTGGAAGAAATGGGTATACGAAATAACTGCCACAAACTCCTAAGAAGCTACCTTTCTTCCAGAAATCAGTCTGTGAGGGTCGGTGACTCACTCAGTCGAAAGGAAAAAATCAGTTACGGTGTTCCACAAGGCAGCGTGTTAGGTCCACTATTATTCAACATCTACAATAATGGCCTGTTCTCACTCCGGAGTAGCGGAGAAATAACCGGATTCGCGGATGATACAGCTATTTTCTACGAAGCACACGACTGGGATGAGTTAAAAATGAAAGCGCAAGAGGACTTCAACAAAATTAAAAAGTGGATGGATTATAAAAAATTAACGATAAATTTACAAAAAACTAATTATGTGCCATTTACATGCAACAAAATTAATACTTCGCCTTTTAGCACGCTTGAAGTGAAAACCAAAAACACCTCACTGACAATTATGCCCAAGACAAACATTAGGTATCTAGGGGTTATAATAGACACGCATCTCAGATGGGATTGTCACATAGACTACGTAATAAGAAAACTGCGAAGTATTTTGCACGTATTTGAATATCTGAAAAAATCTTTACCAGCACAGTACCTCAGAACTCTTTATCTCGCACTAGTGGAGAGCCATTTACAATATGGTATAACAGCATGGGGTGGAGCTCTGAGAACCCATATCAACGCACTCGAAATTCTTCAAAAAAGATTTCTGAAACTGATATTGTCAAAATCACACAGATACGGTTCAAATTTACTATACTCAGAAGCCAAGATATTTGACATAAGGCAATTATATTTTTATAAAGTCAATTTAAAATACCACCAAAACAGACACTCAGCCAAAATACCTATCCACATCTACTGCACACGAAAACGGCATCTTCACACAATCCCAGTTGTACATAAGTCGGTTTCAAAAAGATCTTATTCATACATGGCACCCAAGCTGTATAACTCGCTACCTGACACCGTCAAAACATGGAATGGCCTATTACCATTCAAAAAAGAATGAAAAAAACATATCTTCAATAAACCCAGGGAAACGATTAAAAACTTAACAGAGAACACATAATATTTCGTGTGACTAATGACTAACTGTACCTCTTATCAACTATTACTATTATTGTTATAGCTATTAATCAACAAAATACTTATAAACACAACCCATTTTAACATGTACTCATTCCTGCTTGTCATACTGTGAATTTTAATCTTTATTCTTTATGTTCTACAAATACCTAGTACAAATAAGTCCTACATGTCCTCTATACATATATGTATATGTCCTACTTATGTTTATTTCTCGAAACAAGTATTAATTTACTTATCGAGTATCATTTATTGATAAACTATATGAATCCTTAGAATAGATATAATCTAATTTTAAACATATTTCATTGATTTTATATTTATTATATCTTAAAACCATGTACCATACTATTATTAATATTATTAACAATAAATGAATTTATTAATATATTATTATTATTAATCATAAACATCATCCAGCAAGCATACTATCACACCGCAAGCAATCCAGTAAGTCGAATGAAAAATCTCATGAGACCGAACACAACTCCTTCGCCATTGGAGCTGCCTCCTCAAATTCATAGCAACAGTTCTCATTGAAATATTTTGGATGATAATGTGGATTGCACTTGATAAGTGAAAACTGGTTCGCAAGAAGGCGAGAATTCCATCAACATGTGATCATCTGTTAAATGTCAGCATAAATTTATTTTTGTGAATGTGAAATAGGGATGCCAATTCTACCCTATAGAAAGAGCAACCACATTGGTTCATTTGAAAAAATTCCGAAACTACCGCTGAAATATTGTGAAAAATCTTGAACTCACCTCGAACTTCATGATATGAAATACGTGGCTATGACTTTTGCTCTCATAATTATGAGTTCTTGTTATTTCGATACAATGTAATAATCCTTTTTCTCAATGACAAAATCCATATTATGTAAGCACAGCTGGCTCACGAGTGAACTGTCTTATTTTCCAAATCATCTATCCACTTTTGAATTTTGTAGGTCATATGCAATTGAAGAAAAATCAGCTGGCCCGAGCAAATAGTGGTCTCTTCATTATCTGTAACCCTAACTTTTCACTGACACTTATTGATAAGTTTCCTTGGTGGATCTTTCGTCTGATCGAAACCAATTCTAATTATAAATTTATCATCTGTAATGTCTACTTCAAACCCAGCTCAGATATTAGGCACAGCTCAGAGCTATTTCGAGACTCTTTAACAGATATCATTGAAAAAATTTCTGATACCCTAATAGTAGTGGGGGGGCGACTTCAACGCCAGGGTTTCTTATACTGATTTTTCTCCCCGTGAAATATTCGAAAATACAAATCTATACAGCCAAAGATTGAGCCTTGATCGTACACTAGCCCCAAGGGGCCGTTCCCGGTTTGATTCCATGAACTGCAAAGGTTTCACTCTACTAAATGGAAGAAGTAGCGTTGACCGTTCGAGTCAGTATACATTTATAAGAGCAATGGGCAAAAGCATTGTCGATTTGGTTAGGGTAAACAATTTTTTTTTTGTCAAAAATTGAAGATTTCGCCGTTGACAATATGTTTTCCATGTCAGATCATTTATCAGTCTCCTGCCTTCGTAACCTCAACGTTATTATTCCCTCAAATGAAAACTATCCGCAATGTCCTAAATCAAATATCCTCAGACTTTCTGAAAATGATATATTACCTTACAAATTACACATGATGAACTCACCTCGGATCCATATCGTAGTAATTATTGAAATATAACTTACACTGACACCAAATCGACTATTAAATCATATAATAAGAAACCACATCGTTATCTTACAGAAGTTAAGAATAATTGATTTTTTCAACCTCAAACTGTTTTATTGTTATACGTTTTTGAAGTTGAGATTGCAAATGCCAGATCATTAATGATGATTCAGTTGGCGGTCCTAAAAAATTGTTAAAATCTTCCGGCATTGAGCCTGTATAAGATTTAACTTTTTACTATCCGCTATACACATCCCAAAATACGAAGTAGATGTACACATTTTTTTACGAAAACTTTGAATCTCGTTTTGTCCTTTTTTATGTAAATACTTCAATACAAATTTGATTCACTGGTTCAGCTATTTCAACAGTTGAAATGTTTGGTTGAATTCCTTCGGTATCATTTTGTTAAACTGGAACAGAACATTTTGAATCAAAGTTTGTTTCATTTCTGGAGCATAGTACATAAAGAATCCATTTTCAATGTTGAGGGTGGTTTGTTCCTTGCTGATGGCATCTAAAAGAAAATACAATTTTTTAGTACTGGAAAACGCTTCCAAAAATGATTATTAATTATTATTGAATTGATAATGATGTTGTTGAGATTCAGACTATTATTTAATGAACCCACATGTTTTGACTCCAAAGTTGAAAACATTAAGGTTAGGTTAGGTTATTTTTCTAATTATTTTATAATAACCTACCTTACTAATCGTTGCAGAAACTGGATCAGGATTTTCTTCAGTTGGACCTCTACCACCAATAAAAGATAAGAGCAAACACATGAATATTTATTTCTTTTTCCTCAAAGCATGGATCCATTCAATAGATCTAACTTCTTCAATGTGAGGTTTTACGAATGGTACAAAAAACACTTTTTCCTCTGGATGTCGACTATCCGAAGTACAGTTCGCAAAACAACAATGTTTTGTTTGCATTGTGGTTATTAAAAAAACATTACTCACTTGATTATTTTAAATAATTCAACTGTATCACTCAAATAACACTATCCGTCGAAAGAGCCATTTATTGATTTTACAAACATAATTTTTGAAGTAAAAGGGTGTTTCTTAAGTCAGATTTGGCGTGTGTCATTGGTATATCACCTATTTTTCTGTCAGAATATCAGATACTCTAATCTCATCTTCAGTTCCTAGTTCTCCCAAGAAATCTGAGGCATTTTACACTAAGACAATGGATGTATTTTGTAGTATAGTATCACCTAGTATCAATATTTTGTTCATGCATCTAGTTAGTAAGTCTTAGTTAATAGATAAAAAAGGCATGTTGTTATGAGGATTATAAATATGTCATGTAACTGTCTAAAACCACAAAATATACATTTATTTTGGATCTATTCTTTTACTGATATAAATAAGTAATCAGTATATCACAGTGGCGACGAGTTGTGTATAGAACCCAGATATCAGACTATATCAGAAATGGCGGAAAAATTTGCACCCTTGGCAGGTCACATACAAGAGTTTGCACCCAATATTTCCGATTGGTCTGTTTATAAAAGACGATTAGAAAATTATTTCTTCGCTAATAATATCGACAAAGAAGAAAGGAAATGTGCCATCCTCCTGAGTTTATTGAATGAGACAGCTTTTAAACTTTTATACAATATGTGTATACCAGATGAACCGGAAACGAAGGAGTATGAAGACGTTATTTCTCTGATGGATGAACATTTCAAACCAACGTCCGTATTCTCGAATAGAGAATAATTCTTCGAAGCCAAAATGGTACATTTGGAATCTCCAAAGGAATGGGCAGCGAAACTTAGAGAACTTATAGCCGTTTGCAAGTTTGGGGGTGCCAAGGAAATTGAAAATGCTTTGGTTAACCAATGTATCATTGGATATGAAGTTGGTCCCGTTAAAACGAGACTTTATGAAGAAAAGGAATGCGTTAAATTTGCGGATGCAGTAGAAATTGCGTCAGCTAAAACGTCAACTCATATTAAAAAAGAGGAGCGTGAAATAGAAATCAACTTCACATCAAAAGGAAGAAATGAAGCAGTGGAGAAGTTTGTTACATCAAGATCGTTACCTGAGAAGTTTGTCACATCAAGATCGTTTACCAATGCAGGAACTAGAAGAAACTCATTGTTGAAATGTACTGTATGCGGCCGTAGAAATCATTCAGAAGATAAGTGTTCTCTCAGAGAATGTTGTTGCCATATTTGCAATGAAAAAGGTCATTTAGCACCCATGTGTCCAAACAGAAAGAATTATCGGCAAAAAAATTATATATCTAATAACTTCTTAGATTTCGATGAAAATAACGATATTTTCAATATGGAAAGTGATGTTACGCCGGTTTTCATAGATGTCAAAATTGACAATGACACATTCAATTTCTATTTGGACACAGGGGCTAGTTACAGTGTCATTTCAAAAAGCTTTTATGATACTTATTTTAGACGGAAACAAATTATGATTACTGATAAGGTATTCAATCTTGGTGATGGTGGAAAAATTCATCCAATTGGATATATAGAATGTGATGTTGCATATGGAGGTAAAGTTTCAAAATTGAATATCTTTATCATAAAAAATGGTGGACCTCCATTATTGAGTAGGGATTTTTACCGGATATTCAAATTGAGAATAACAAACTTAAATTTCATGGATATTTCAAAAGATTTGATATATTTCAAGGATAAATACAAAGAAAATTTTTCTTCAGGTCTGGGAACTTTTACCAGAGGCGTTATGTCTATAAAACTGAAATCTGAAAACATAGTTTCTAAATTTTTCAGAGCAAGGCCGTTACCTTCTGCCATTAAAGACAAAGTTGAGAAGGAATTGAATCGTTTAGTGACATTGGGAGTCATTGAACCGGTGGAGTATTCTGAATGGGGAACTCCAATCGTGCCAATATTAAAAAAAGATGGATCTGTAAGAATTTATGGAGATTTTAAGGTAACAGTGAATCCTTTTGTTGAAATCGATCCATTTCCTTTACCTAGGATTGAAGATCTTTTCGTAAAACTAGAGGGTGGTGTTCATTTCACAAAATTGGATCTGTCAAATGCTTACCAACAAATATGTTTAGATGATCAATCAAAAAACATTGTAACTATATCCACACATAAAGGATTATTCAGATATAGTCGAGCTCCGTTTGGTATTTCAAGCATTCCTTCGAAATTTCAAAAAATCATAAAATCTTTGTTACAAGGTATAGATGGAGTTGTTTGTTTTTTAGACGACATTCTTATAACAGGTAAAGATAGAACTTCTCACATCAAAACATTAGAAGAAGTGTTGGCTCGTTTAAAAGATGCGGGACTCAGGTTATCTTAAGAAAAATGTCATTTTTTCAAAGATAAAATAACTTATTTGGGGTATGATATTGACAAAGATGGACTCCACACATCAGACTCGAAAGTTGAGGCCATCAAAAATGCTTCAGAACCATCAGATTTGACTTCTCTAAAATCTTTTTTGGGTTTAGTGAATTATTATGGAAAATTCATTCCCAATCTTTCGGGGATATTAAATCCATTATTTAAACTTTTGAAAAAGTCTTTCAAGTGGGAATGGACAAAGGAATGTCAAATTTCATTCGAAAAAATCAAGGAATTGTTGAGTTCAACAAAATTACTTGTACACTATAATCCAGATTTACCTTTACATTTAACAACAGATGCGAGTTATTGTGGTTTGGGGGCAATGTTAACTCCTATCATGCCTGATGGTACATAGAAACCGATTGCATATGCTTCGCGAACTTTATCTATTGCGGAAGAGGAATATTGTCGAATAGAAAAGGAAGGTTTAGCAGTAATATTTGGCCTGTGTAAATTCAATTCATATTTGTTCGGTCGGAAATTTACATTAGTAATTGACAACAAACCTTTATCATATATTTGGCATCCCAATAAAAATATTCCTCAATATTCTGCAAATAGATTGAGAAGATGGGCGCTTATATTGTCAAATTATCAATATGATATTAAAGTAGTGAAATCTGAAAACAATCAGGCTGATTGTTTGTCTAGGCTACCTTTATCAGTAGATGAACGTTCAATTGAAAATATGGATTTGAATTTCATGGTATATTTCTCAGATAATGAACAATTTCCGACAAATTTCAAAGAAGTGAGAGAAGCTACCTTAAACGATAAGCTTCTATCAAAAATTCCTCTCTGTATAAGATCAGGTTGGGACAATGATTCAGCTGAATATGGTTCAGATTTTCGAAGAATTAAAAATGAACTCAGTATAAAGTCTGATTGTTTATTATGGAATAACAGAATCATTATACCAGAAATTTTAAGAACATAGTTTACATAGTTTACACATCTCTCACATGGGGGTAGTAAAAATGAAAATTTTGGCCAGATCTTATTTTTGGTGGCCTGGTTTAGACAAAGAAATAGAGAATCTTCGTAAAACATGTGAAAATTGTCTTGTAAACAAACAGTCACCTCCTAAAGCCGCTCTCAATACGTGGCCTTAGACTTTATGGGTCCATTTTTGGGAAGATATTTTCTAATTGTTTTAGATGCTCATACCAAATGGTTAGAAGTTGTCCCAATGACATCAATAACCTCTAACTTGACTATTGAAATTCTAAGGAGTTGTTTCGCACGATTTGGGTTGCCTAAGCAGATAGTCACCGATGATGGAACTTCTTTCTGCTCGAAAGAGTTTGAGGAGTTTATGATGAAAAATAATATCATTCATACTACTTCACCTCCCTATAATCCTTCTTCCAATGGAGCGGCCGAAAATTCCGTGAAAACGGTTAAAAATGCATTGAAAAATGCGTTAGGGATAAATGAAGGTTTGACTATAAATCAAGCACTCAGTTATTTTCTTTTTGATTACCGTAATACACCTCACTGTACCACGAATTCAAGTCCAGCTAATGTTATGTTCGGAAGAAGTTTGCGTACGAGATTTAGTGCATTATTTCCAGATGCGAGTCAGAATGTTGAAGTAAATACTAACATAGAAAGTAATGTACGAAAAAAAAAGAAAGCAGAGGTTTTATCATAGAGGTACAAGATCAGAAAATTTTGAAATAGGGGAAACTGTTACAGTAAAGGATTACCGAAAAATCAATAATGTTTGTTAGATTAAGGGTGTTATTCTTAAAAATGTTAGTCATTCAATTTATATTGTAGTAATTCCGGAATTGCAGAACATTGAATGGAAAAGACATGTGAATCAAATAAAAAAAATTAATATAATTCAATCACACATTTTGGAAAATAATGAGAGGGGCACTATAGGGAATGTAACTCTATCAGTTGATAAAGATAATTCTCAAGTTGTTGAAAATTCGGGTGAAGAAGTTAAAAGTCGACCTAAAAGGAATGTGAAACCACCTGATAGATGAAGGTATGATTGATTATTTTTCCTCTTATTCTCATTAGGAGGGAGATGCATAGTACACTCATTATTAATATTATTTTCATGCATTTAGATTTTTCATCTCTCATTAGGAGGGAGATGTAGTATAGTATCACCTAGTATTAATATTTTGTTCATGCATCTAGTTAGTAAGTCTTAGTTAATAGATAAAAAAGGCATGTTGTTATGAGGATTATAAATATGTCATGCAACTGCCTAAAACCACAAAATATACATTTATTTTGGATCTATTCTTTTACTGATATAAATAAGTAATCAGTATATCACATATTTCATACGCAAAACGCTTCCCAATTCAGTACGAAGGAGTCCTTTCACAAAGGAAAGATCACTCTGTGGAGGCACATTATAATATAGTCGCTCGAATTGAAAAAGTATCATTAAATGCGACAGTACAACGAAGTATAGGGTAGGAATATGTCGTAACTGAAATTCGTGTTGTACAATTTAAAACGCGCTCGACTTGTATGAAGATCAAAGAGCACGAAGTCGTGGAGAAGTAATTGAATGAAACAACCCCTGTGTCATAAAAAGGGTAACAAAATTGGGATGATAAAATGTATGAAATAATGAATTGTTTCACCAAACTCAAGCAAAACTGGAGTCAATAGGATTATGGACCTCGACATTGATGCAATTTTCCACGAACTTAATTTATGGTATAAATTGTGAGAGTGAATTGATTGTGTAATGGTCGACTGAACTGCAACTGCTATTGAAATAACTTAACAATTTCATAAACAGACTGATGATAAAGTACGCGGATAGGGTGGATAGGGTGGATAGGTGACTACTTGGAATATTTTATGACAAAATCGTTTCATAAACATATGTCCCAAACGTATTGGTTGAGGAAATACAGATTAGCTAATAGGTTTTTTATTCTGAAGATAATCATTCCAATCTTGGTCCCGATAACATATTAAAAAATGCCGATTAAACAAGATTATCAATCAATTATCCTTTTTTTTCAGTCTGTTTAACTCCCCACATTTTTGTTTCGAAATTGTTCATTTTTTTATTTTGTTCACAAATATTGAAAAAAAATACAAATATTCGTACAGTATTGCACAATACATCAAAATCATACTCCTCCTGTGAAGAAAAAGTGAGGTTGCGAAGCTCTAGAATAAACTTTTAATTAGAGTTGGAGTGAAAATATATTGCATTTTTTTCAACGTTTCTATCGAAATAAGAGAAAACACTATCATAATTCTGAATGAAAACTGCCCAAAATAGTTACCAATGCATGCTTTCGTGCTCCTTACTAATAACTGTGTATTGTTCTTCAGATCTCCTTCGCTACGATACGAACTGAAGGTGATAACAGGAATTACTGTTCAGCTTCTGCACAAAATTAATGGAATGCATCCTATCATAGCATTCATATGAGACATCTACATGGAAATAATAGTAATTTGTTTGGTATTTATGAAAAACCAACACAGATGGATCACGTCATACATAGCTCCTCAAATCATCCACATCAACATTAACTATTACTTTTACCGGATTCTGGATGAACCATTATCACCTACTCAATACAGCAATGAAATAAATATTTTAAAACAATTAGCTTACAACCACGTTCATGACACAAATTTGATCAATTCTCTCATTCAAAAACGAAAACAAAAATACAAGAGAGAACAAACTTGCATATCCCAACATCGACACGACAGAAAATTATATTTCTTTACTTTTATTGTTCAACGAGGTTGACCCAAAAAACAAAGTAGGGTAGACAATATTAAAAGTTCTACAATAGATTAGATTTTCTTAAGGTGCTCCATATGAAAAATGAATTACTCAACAACAACGTTGTTCCGAATATGGTGAAAAAATTGATCAAATCATTCATTCCACCCGCCAACTGCACATCAATCTTCGGAAAAAAATCGATGTGATTCGAAAACAAAATGAATAATTCTGGGTTTGATTAGGAATTGACATTTTCATTTGTTGGCTACTTTCTGTTTGCTTCAAGTTGGACTTGGATATGTCACTTTTTTTCTTTCTCCTTATTCTTGTCCACTAATTTTCCACTGTTCTGTATGAATTTTTGGATCGACATACTGGATGGGTGGCAACTTAATAAATATATTTTTTTTTTAATTTTTCACAGTATTTGTTATATTTCTACACATTTCAACCATTTTAATGCTATAAATGTCTACATTCCATGGATTCTCCTTGTTTTCACCTGACGATTAAGTGATACTCATAAATTATTCAAAGAAAAAATGAATTGAATAATATTTGAATAACAATTGTCAAACACAGGAGTTCACCTCATAGGTCGAGAGCGCTCTGTGAATATAATGAAAAATTGCATGAAATACGGAGACTATTGATTCTGACAATGGCACAAAGTTTCACTACTCCCACGAGGTAACAGGTGCACTACGACCTCAGTAAATACATTGGTTTCTTCTCTTTTCCACTATACGAGTCTCTCGTACCCCAAATTTTTCAGTAATTCGAATACTTTCAGGAGATCTAATTGTGTAATTTTTTTCACTATCAATTCATCACACTCCACTGAAATGCGGTTGGTATTTGTAGTTCATTACACAGAATCTGCATGTGGTCGTTCATACTGCGAGACGTGCTGTCACAATATTCAACAATTCACTTTATTGTATGTAAGTATGCAACCAACTGTGCTCAATTCATTGCAATATGTTTTGTCAGAACGATTATTGTTCTACAATGCTTACCTGAAAGCATTGAAAAGTCATACTTGGCCAAAGAAATGGCTTTATGTGCATTCAAAAATACAGAGGGTGCTCTCGATAATACTTCACATGGCTCCATCACCGGATCGCTACAGGAAAGGAATATGAACACTTCAGTGATCAGATGGATTCGTGCAATGCTGAAAAACAGAATCATTGTCGCTGCTCTCGGAGAGGAAACGGTCAGAATGACAGCGGAAAGAGATGGTCTCCCAAGGTGGGGTTGTATCGCCTTTGCTGTGGTCACTGACCGTGGTTAATCTGATAGTAAAGCTACATGAATCTGGAATTACGACCTGGTCGTCATTATTAGGTGCAAACATGACGTAATAATATCAAAAAAGTATGCAGACAGCCCCAAATATAATCAGAAGCTAGTGCGCAGAGGAGGGACTTGATAAAAATCCTAGCAAAACAATGCTGGTTCCATTCTCAAAGGGGCGTAAGTATGAACTGGAAGCCCCAACCGTGAATGGGACTCAGCTGACTTTATCCAATGAAGTCGAATACCTGAGCGACCAACCTGTGTGAAAACAGCAGCTAAAAGATAGCAGCCAATTTGCCGAAGACTGACGAACGATCAGTGGCGTCGGATTTAAAATTTATTTGGGGTTCAGCGAAGATGTAAAAAGTATTATCCTCATTTTCTCCTTCACAAAACGGAAAATCGTAGAATACTTAAATTTTCAAGAATGATTTCCAATACCTTTTAATCCAAAAAATGATGAATCTGCATCATGGTGGAATTATAATGTGCCAAGCTGAAATCTGTCTCAACGAAAGTGAAAACATATTATTCTTCCTCATACATAGAATCATTTCGTGTGAAAAAAAAAATTGCATCACTTGCAGAGGGGGTAAAATACTAACCCCAATTTAAAAAAAAAACGATTTCGGGTACTAAACTGCCCCAACGAAAGTAAAACAATATTTTTCAATCAGGGAAAAAATTCTTGCATTACTTGCAGAGGGGGTGAAATACCAACCCCAGATAAAAAAAAACGATTTCAGGGTCAAGACCTAAAACTGCCTAAACGAAAGTATCCGCAGATCATCCTTGACGATGCAGAGAATCATTTGGCATGGAAAAACATTCTTGCATTACTTGCAGAGGGGGTAAAATACCAACCCTAATTAAGAAAAAATATATTTCGGGGACAAGACTTGAAACTGCCCGAACAAAAAATATCACAGATCATTCTTGACACTGCAGAGATCCATTCGGTGTGGAGAAAAATTCTTGCATTACTTGGAGAGGGAGTGAATTACTAACCCCACTTAAAAAAAAATCGATTCCGGGGTTAAGACCTAAAAACTTCCCCAACGAAAGTATAACAGACCATTTTTCAATGTAGAGAATCAATTGGCGAAAAAAATTCTTGCATTACTTGCAGAGGGGGTGAAATACCAACTCCAATTTAAAAAAAAAAATATTCCCGGGATAAGACCTGAAACTGCCCCAACAAAAGTATTCATTTATCATTCTTAACAATGCAGAGAATCATCTGGGATAGAAGAAAATTCTTGCATTATTTGCAGAGGGGGTGAAATACCAACCCCAATTGAAAAAAAAAACGATTTCGGGGTTGAAACCTAAAACTGCTCCAACGAAAGTAACAACAGATAGTAGGAGATTTAAGCCGGTTCTGGGTCTCCCCCCACCACTATGACGTCACACGGCATTGACCTTGACCTTGAAGTTTGACCTTGGGATGTGTGTTGGTAAAGTTTGACCTTGAAATGTTGACCTTGAAATTTTGGCCTTGGGATGTTTGTGGTCGTGTTCAGGGTTGTGACCTTGACTTTGTCCTTGAAGTTCGACCTCGAGATTTGTGCTGGTAAAGTTTGACTTCGAAAGTTTTACCTTGAAATGTTGACCTTGAAATGTTGACCTTGAAATGTTGACCTTGAAATTTTTGACCTTGAAATTTTTGACCTTGGGATGTTTGTGGTCGTGTTCAGGGTTGTAACCTTGACCTTGAAGTTCGACCTTGGGGTGTGTTGGTATAGTTTAGCCTTGGAGTTTTAACCTTGGAGTGTTATGCATTGAGTTGTTTCACTCACATGTAGTAGAGTGGGGATTTTACCTCTTATAAAAAAGATGGATGCATTGGTGAGAAATCAAAAGTAAGATATCTTTCTAGCAGTTAACGAACAAGTGTGAAATACAACAAAAGTGGTAGTGGAGTTAGCGTATTTTTCAGTGTGAATAATCTATATATATATCGTAAGCTCTTTACTATGTCTCTCATTAAAGTAGATTTGGAAAAAATCAATTCATTTATTATGCAAAGGGTGGAAATTTTAGAACAAAAAACAATATCTTCCCTGCCGATGGATAAAACTTTTATTATAAAAAGCATGACGGTTTATTCCACCCGATTCGGTAGGTCGATTTCTTTAATATTACAAGAAGATTATGAAAGTCAACCATTCAAATCATGGTTGCCTATAGGTATTGCTGACCAATTCAAAGATAGTGATGTAGCTTGCATCAATGCTTCTGTTGGCCAGTATTCACTCACATATTTGGGACAAAGTCCACAAATCTCAGAAGGTTCAAGAACACGAACGCTGGTGAAATTTGACTTTATCCTATGAATTCAAATCTTTTTTTTCACATACTCTAATAGTTTATTATTAAGTTATGATATAGTAAAGTAGTTTTATGTAAAATATAGATAATGCATTTTATTTAAATCTACCAGAATATTGTTTGTCGAAACTTCTTTTTTTTTTGTAAGTTCTACCAGTGAAACCTCTGTTGGACAATAATTCATTTTTTTATGTTCTTTCTTTCAGACTTCTGAATATGTGGATGTTCTACTCTAGTGAAAGTTGGAAAAAAGCTGTTGATATACATTCATCCATTGAAAGACTGCATTCCTACTTGGATGCCTTGAGTTGGGACGCCCTTCATGCAATGAATTATGACCTGAGTGTTTGCTACGATGAAGATGAAGTTCGACGGTGTTCGCAGAAACATGAGCAGTATAGCTCTGGTGCAGATCTTTGTGATAAATTCGGTGAAGGAGATATGGACTTGTACCAGTTTTGTGAGGAAATAGTTAAATGTGATCTGAAAGGATTTCTCCACGATCTGTTACCATACCTACCTGATGACATCATCCAGAAATATGAGCTAGTCCATACTAATGATGATGATGGAGATGAAGATGAAGACATAGTGATTCAGTGGATTAGGACACTATCAAATTGTAAAAAAAAAATATTTCAAATAAAACTCAATAATCCATAAAATACATTTATTTATTTATCAACCTATTACACTTAGAAAAATAATTGATTAAAATATAAGGGTATAAATAAAGAAGTTTGAATATAATTGATACAAAGAAAGAAACTTTTCAATTCAATAGGAATTACGAACAGATCCATCCAATGCATTATATGTTAGAAATGTGTCATGCAGAATGAGTGCATAAACTTTTGTGTTATTGGGAAATTTGGATTTTCTTGTTTCGAACTCCAGCTTGATATCCACTGTGGATGACTTGGTAGCATTTGGTTGATGTGAACAATCGATGATGAATAAGGGGTTGTCTTGGAATTGCCGTACCAAAGTGGCCACTCTCTCCTTGTCATAGTAACAATCGATGATGAATAAGGGGTTGTCTTGGAATTGCCAAATACACTCGGATATTATTTATGTCTGCATTTATAAATTTGTTACATCCATTGTTCTGTTCTCGGATGCATTAGTATTTTGGAAACCTATTATAATAAAGCGAGGTGTTTCCAAATTGTTTGTTGTTTTATTGCCCATATATCGGAAGATGTGCCACGTAATGAGGGTAATTCGTAGAGATCCCACATACGGTAAACCAGTTTGATTCTTGAATTCAGTCCACTCTTATTGATTCTACTGAACAATTTCAACTTCTGCTTGTCATCGGGTACAATATGACGAATCTTCCACTCGATCTTTGTGATTTCCACATTAGCATCAACATCTCCAATATAGGAATTCTTGAATGAGCGGGCTATTATCAAAATCAGTTCCTGTTTAGCATTAAGGATGCTTTTCTTGTAATCCTCGGCGAAACCCATCAAATACTTGAGCGGAAGCTTTCCATTGAATACATGACTGGCTACATCGAGGATATCCTGCTTTGTGTCTGAAACCCCAACCAGTTGTCAAGGTGTATGAGATGGATTGCCAATGAAAATTTTTCATTTTAAGTTATTCCTGGTTTTCAACAACGAATTTGTTCACCTCCCATTTCTATCGGATTTCATCGAATAGAAATGCTAAAGCGTTGTTTGAAAGATAGCATGGTTTGGTTCCATCTGTTGGTGTGAATTTTCCTTCTATGTAAATGAAGCTGTCGGCAATATCGAGTATCACATCTTGATTATTGATGGCGATTCGAATTTCATCCGAATTCTTGAACAATGGTGATCCATATGGTTTATAAGTATGCTCATGCAAACTTATGAGCGAATGATCAACAATTGGTTCATTGAAAATATTCAACTTGTCATTGTTTGCTTCGAACACCATTTTTTAATTATTATCGTCGTATTCTGAGTCCAATTGATTCAAGAAAATTGATATCTTTCGCTGACAATGTATGTCTTTGCCGTTCAGTGAACACTTGCGGAATGACCTTCTTCCTGACAAAGCTTTTCTTTTTGACGATATTTGATGGACGACGACCTTTGTTTGGTGAAAATATTTCGTATTCACTGTTTTGTCGTTTGTTGTAGCAAAAACCCATTACATTCGTTATTGCAATTTTTTCAATTCCAATATGACAACTATTTCTTCCACACTACCGAAATCAATGAGATTATTTCGATGATCCAATATGCGCAGAGTAATGTTATCGATGAACTGACGTCCTTCCGGGTTGATAGGCATATAAATAATGTTGTTTGGCTCTTTTGTTATATTATAGCCCGGCTCAACATCAACATCGAATGAAAAAATAATATGATTCTCTTCGTCATTTATGTATGATCCTGAAATTATGTTGCAATCCAATCGAATGAGTCTCACGGGTACAATATTGACAGGAGATGTAGATTCATGCATGCGATTTGCTCTGTATTCTTTTTTCTCGAATCCCAACAGGGATGCTATTGAGTTTTTATGTTTCAGGTTCACCACATACTTTGATTGCATCATACATTTGAATGTATTATTGTTTGCTCGAAGGCTGAACAATTCATGCAGTGTGGTGTCATCATGTTTCGCGCCATGAAATACTTTCAATTCAAGTTCTCGTTGGATAACAGCATTTATTTCTTCTATCTCATATGCACCACTTGGTATTTTTATATCGAATCTAGAACTGACTGTACCGGCTTTATTTGCGTGAATGAAAACAGTGATCAAGTTGTTTGTTTCCGTGATGTTGTGGATTGTGTTGCATCCATAGAATCCCAAAAGCCCCAATCCATAACGACTATTCTTATCCAGCTCAATGGGTGGGTAGAAGTCTGCACTCAAGATACTGGATCCAACAACTTGTAGCTCAAACTTCCGCGACATGACTGATGGTATCTGTGCCATTTCACATCAATTTATTGTTGTTCACAACACGTCGATTTTCGCTTATTTGGAGTTGAATTTTTTAATTCTACATCATTTTTATTGGCACCGATATTACAATCCTCAATGCTGCAATAACAGCAAAATATTTTCCTGGGTATTGATCCAACATTAACATCACTTGATATTGATGTGTTTACACTTCCATTGTCAGAGTTATGTTCGTAACAATATTGATATTCCAAAATATCGATATCATTCTGGAGGTGTTCGGAAGCCGTTCCCAAACTGAAGCAATCTCATGCGATGCACAAGAAATCACTACTTCCTTGGGCATATCTGCGAGTTGACTTGACTCATTTTTTAAACTTCTTAACCTTGAATATGCTATGAGGGAATGCCCCATTCTCTTAATGCTCTCTCTGTCCATCTTCGGTGTGATATCCATTTTATTTTGTTGATGATTGGGAGAGGAACTTCAAGCAAAGATGACCACATACAACTGTATTGAATTTCTGTTGACGTTCATAGTTATATATAATTTTTCCAATTGCATTTCGACCACTTTTGAAGTATTGAATCAATTCTAGTGGTGGGGGTAGATCTCCGAAACTATCGAAATATGAAACATATTTCCCAATTTTTCTGTATGCAACCCAATGTGTTCCTCGACCATTGATTCCATCCAAATTGACAACTGCTGCTTCACGATTACGTGGTCCTGATCTGGGTAAACTGTCACGCATGAAAACACCCCGAAAGTATGGAATCTTGATTTGTTTGGCATAATAATTGAGTTCGACGTCAGTGAGAGGTTTAAGAGGCAGGGCATCAATCAGTTTTTTGAATTAAATGGTTTCAAAAAGATACCGAGACCTTTGCGATAGGGTTTCAAGAAAATACCACTACCTTTTTTACCCATTGCAATCGCTTCCAATTTTCTATTGTGGAATTTCACTTCACTTAAAGCATCTCTGTTTGCTCTTGCTGAATTCACGGCTTTAGTTATACCTGCAGCTGCACCTGCTAAACTACCAAGTGCAGACAATCCTGCAAAAATGGGTATAAGCGGTAAAATTCCACCCACTTTCGGAATAGGTATTATACGTGGTGTTCGAATGTTTTTCTTTCCACCAGCATCTTTGAGATACTTACGCGCCGCTTTTAATGCTATAATAGTTGCTTTTTTCTATCACTTGTTACAAATTGATTACCTCCAGCTTTATGTAATACATCCCGAACTTTTCTAACTATGCCAGCCCGAAAGCTACCTTTCTCATATAGCTCTTCTTTTTCTATCGATTTGTTTCCCGCCCTTCTTTGAACGATTATTCTTTCTTGTCTTGACAATGTTCGTATCACACCCCATACCAAAACGTCTTTTCATCTTCATTATGTTGGTGACAGTGGCAGCTGCTCGTTCGCCGATACCAGCGTCCTTCGATTTGACTCTATCCCAAGCACTGTATTCAAGCTGTTTGTCCGCTTTATGTCTAGCTTCAATATCGTCGAGATTCTCCGAGTATTGAATGTCGTTGTTTACAGGCCCTATCTAATTTATTGATGCCTGGATCGTTGCGGCCAATCGTTTTGTAATTTAGTTCCAGGTCCACAATATTGATATCCTCAGGTAAATGCAATTCAAACGGCAGTTTATTTATTAAAGAATTTACAAATCCTCGACCTTTTTTTATTATTCGATCTGTTGCTTTTACGTCTGCTCCGTGTGGTGGTAGACATTTAAATGAAACATATCTCACACATCTTGCATTAATAAGTGCCGAACCGTCAAACAATGCGCATTGTCAAGCAAAAGAAGAGTTTGCAGTAGATAATTTGGATGAGAAAATCGGGACTGGATTGAATGGGGCGAACTCATTGAGACATGGTCCACTACTTCCATCATCTGTTCGCTCGCTAATCATCGGTCCGTCAAATTGCGGAAAGACAAAATGCCATGATATCTCTACTGACACATCCGCAAGGTTGGCGATTTGGAAACGTTTATCTCTATTAAAAAGTCTTTGAATCAGCCGTCATTTGACTACTTGCGCCATGTGTTGGCGCCAATGAAAGGATTGGGTTTCTTCACATTCAGTAATAATGCAGACATTGTGCAGCCCTCTGATGCCAAACCAAATTCAGTTTTCATTTTTGATGATGTGATTTGTGAAAAGCAGGATATTATCCGATCATATTTTTGTATGGGGCGCCATAAAGATGTTGATTGCTTCTATCTTGCACAGACCTATTCACGAGTTCCCAAACAGCTAGTGCGTGACAATACCAACTTCATCGTCATATTCAAGCAAGACGAGATGAACTTACATCATATTTTCCTGATCACGTCTCGCCCGATGTCACATTCAAAAGAATTTCAAATGATGTGCGTGAATTGTTGGGATGATCAGTATGGTTTCCCCTTTGTCATTGATAAAGATCGAAAAGTATGTGATGGACGATATCGCAAAGGATTTGATAGTTTCATATATCCTTGATATCTCAATTCGAAAAGACTTAATCATTCATCGAACTCCGTCAAGGTCACTACAATAAACTCGTCATCGAAATAATGAATCTCTTGCGAGATGAATGTGTTAGAAACCAAAATGGATTTGAAACGTCAACTAGTTCAAGCGACCGAAGCTGTTCGACAGAAATTCAATTCCATCAAAAGTGGAAATGTGGAAGAAAAGATTGCCCTTGAAAAACTTTATGATCCTATCACAAAACCACTCAATGCTCTTTCTTCTGCTGCTATTGTGAAACCGTCTACACCTTCTCGATCCATTCGAACCAGTACTCCAATTGGGAAAAAACAATATTTCAGCAGCGATACATCATTTTCAGGTATTGATAATGAAACCATCAAAGATGTGGATGGTGAGAAAATTGCTGCAACTACCCTATTCGAAACACCCACTTCATCATTGACGAGTTCACGAGATTTGGAATCTTCCAGCAATGGTTTGAGACTAAAACAACATTTGCAAAATATTAGAAATGGCAATAGTGCATATGATGTGAATTATGGTGTGAGGGTAGATCCTTCAACACAGACACTAAAAATGGGAAATCTAGAAGTCCGTTTTGATGATGGAAATATTTCCTTCTGGGATGGTACACTAAATTACGTCAATACCCTGGCACTTCAGATTTATATAACTTGATATTCCTCAAGAAACCACCTGGAGTTGGTGATGCAAAAATTCGAAACACATATATCGAAATTTTGGATTTTACGAAAGCATTGTACAAAAAGTATGAAGTCAAAAATGGAATAAGATATAAAAAATCAAAGAAATATCAAGAAGTCATAAGACCACTATTGAAATCGAGAAATAATTCCATTACATTTGTGAATCAAAGCGGTGAAGGAATCAAAAAAATAAAGTTGCAGAAAGTGTTTACATCGAAACCGAAGAATTATGTATACTGGAATAAACCTAAAAGAGTTAGTGGATCGTTTGCGATTGTTAATTGCTTCGAAAGCATCCGGTCACACAGGACATGAAAATGAGATCATATCAATAATAGAGGAGCTACGTGAAGAAGGTATTATATATTGATACAATTTTTATTGAACAATCACTTCATCATTGCGATATCACCAGAGAACAAGAAGAAGAATGGCTAATAATATCAAACTTCATATTGTGGACGAGCTACATAAGCCAGCTCGTCGCAACTTCAGAAGAAGGTCAACTGTCGTCAAAGGCAAAGGAGATTTGTGGCAAATAGATCTGGCAGAATTTCAACCTTATGCCAAAATAATAAAGGTTATCGATACATTTTGGGGTCATCGACTGTTACTCTAAATATTTGTGGACAAAACCAGTCAGAACAAAAACCGGTGAAGATATAACTGATGCCATGGCGATGGTATTGGAAGATGCAAATATTCTCCGAAACATGTGCAAAGCGATCAAGGAAAGGAATTTTACAATAGCAATTTTATCATTGATGGAGCGAAAAAATATTAAACATTATTCCACTTTTAGTACTACAAAAGCATCTATGGCTGAAAGAGTAATTCGAACAATCAAAACTTGGATCTATAAGGAGTTTTCAATGAATGGAAATCATAAATGGTTGGAAATCCTTCCAATCATAACGCATAGATATAACCATAAGAAACATCGCACAATAGGTATGAAACCCATCGAAGTTAAAACCACTACAAAGTTGAAAATCATCAAAAAGAAAAAAAAGAAGAAATGAAAAATCAAGCCAAAATATCAGTGAATGACATAGTTCGTATAAGCAAGTATAAAAATTTATTCGAAAAGGGCTATGAAGCCAACTTCACCACGGAATTATTCAAAGTCGTCAAAGCCAATAGTACATATCCACCAACATACATTCTCGAAGACATGGATAAGAATCCTATTCAAGGCTGCTTCTATGAAGCTGAATTGCAGAAAACTCAAAATCCGGACGGTACCTTGTCGAGAAGATATTGAAGAGAAAAGGTCAAAAAGTGTTTGTGAAATGGCTAGGTTTCAGCAATGGAGCCAATTCCTGGATTGAAGATGATGCTATAGTTTGAACTTTAATATTTGTTCATCATTTTAATCTTATTCTAATAAATAAAAGTTCACAAAAAATTCAAAATTTATTTTTTATTATGTTTTAATAAATATGACATAAAACAGAAACGAACATGTTCATAATAAAAATCTTAAACTAATACATATCACAAACATTCATTGTGAAGTTATTGTAACAAAAATTCAATAGTAAAAAGGTCAATATAGGAAAACATTCGTTTGAAATCAGTTTTGAAGCTTCTTCAAACCACTGGATATATATATATATATATATATATATATATA